>CAWUFW010017392.1:0-264082 GCA_963921515.1 Calotriton arnoldi
CGGGCGGTATTTTGTGTGATTTTTCCGCCGATGGCGGTTTTCGGTTTGTGTAATCGTAATGGCGTGGTCGGTGTTCAGGCGGTGTGTGCGGGCGGATTTTTGCCGCTTCCATGCCTGGCGGATTTATTTACGCCGGGTATCGTAATGGGCCCCAGAGTTACTTCAAAAGTCTGATGAGGAGGCATTGTCCTATGTAGATGATATTTATCTGAGACGATCAGTTAATGGAACACTCGGCTAGAGTAAACTACATAATTCTTGGGTTCACACACCTGGATGACAAATTTAATTTTTTTTAAAAATCAAAAATTGTCCACCTCAATGCTCTGTTTCTGGGATATGAGTTGTCAAGTGAAGGCAAAAGCCTGGCAGCAATTTGTTTAGAAAAATGTGCACTGCTCCAACCTCCAACAACTCTGAAAAGACTACAGTCCATTTTAGGATTCCTAAATTTTGGCAGGACATACATTTAAGGTGACACAGAAAAAGTAAAATCTTTCTACAACTTGATCAGACTTGATTTTTCAATGAACCATTGGACACAGGAACACACAAACATTTTACGTTCTA
This sequence comes from Calotriton arnoldi, assembly GCA_963921515.1. Taxonomy (NCBI): domain Eukaryota; kingdom Metazoa; phylum Chordata; class Amphibia; order Caudata; family Salamandridae; genus Calotriton; species Calotriton arnoldi. The sequence continues at coordinate 571 of CAWUFW010017392.1, forward strand.
TATAAGCTGATATGATAGCTTCAAAACATTTACACACACATGTAAACACAACTAACCTGGTGATTTGAGTAGTCGCTGGACCCACCGGGTACACCTATATCACTTTCAATTAAGGTGATACAATTCCAATTGCATACAAATCACATTTGTACACGAATGCTGAAATGCGTTTTGCACCCACTGAGAAAATTCTCACAGCGGTACAGACTGCTGTAGTGAGAGAAAGAGAGCACTGGCTCAGGGTAAGCGAATAATTGTCATTACCCCAGTACCGACCTCAGAGGCCGTTACTAAAGCAAGCGTTTCAAATGCCAAAGCATTACAACCACGATGGATTTAATGGGCTAACTCTCTGACTGCAACAGATGTAGATTACAGATTTGACTCTACATTACAAACACAAACAGTCCTGCAGTTTGAACAAGAATATTCTCTGCCGAATGAAATAATGCCTCTAGATCGATATGAATACATCAATTATACCAATGGATCTACTCAGCCCGCTGTAGGGACACAACACCAATATTCCGCAGCATGCACAATCGTACAGAGGCGCGTGCATGACAGAAAGTTCCGTCCTGAAAAAACACACACTCAGTCCCTAGGGAACTGTACAGCACAGCTGGCAGAACTCAAAGCCCTGATACCGGCACTACAAAGTACGGATCACGAATTCCCTACACTTATAGTGTGTGATTCATACTACTGAGTCCAGTCCTATAATAATTAGCTTCACTATTGGGGCCAGAATAGATTTCGAGATTCCAAGGGTTGCACAATCAAGCACAAGCTGCTTTGGGAACAGGTGGCAAAGCTGAAAGAATGCTTGCCACGGGCTTCAGTAATCCACACATTGAGTCATCAGTAATGTTGGCGTTCACGTTGAAGGGAATTCCATGGCTGACGAAGCCGCTAAGGCAACAGTTCGTACTGCTGCAGTTGCTGCAATCACTCGTTCTAGTACGAGATTAATAAGAAGGGGGACCCCTGACTAGATGGGGGCAGGTACGCAGGGGAAATAAGGAACACCAAAAATGCACGAAATAACCTGCCCCGTATTTTCAACACATGGCCCTATACAAGGGTCCTGAAATTCATCCTCTATCTCTGGAGCAGATCAAGAGATTAGACAGAGACATCATGGTGGCTGTCAATGTGGCTCGCAATGACACACACCTGTCGAAAGGCTTTCTACTCAAGTACTCCTACAAGTTAGATGCACAAAAAATTTAGTATGCTCCAAATCCAGGATTAGGGGATAGAGTCACACCAGACTCTGATCGCAGATTGGATTTAATACTAGCCGCACATGAAGGTCAGGGTTCATCACACACAGGGGTACTGCCACAGTCTTGTTACTGAAGCAGCACTATTGGTGGCCAGGTCTAACAAAACAGACCAAGGACTTTGTATTTAAAGGTGACATCTGTCAACAGATGAAAGGCTCAACCGTAGCACGTCCACCTCAGACACCTCTATTGATTTCAGACAAACCTCTAGCAGTTGTTTATTTGGATCACTACAGCCCCTTACACTCAGATGGGGCTTACAAGTACATCTTGGTGGCAGTGGATTTATGCTCCAGATTCAAGTGGGTTTGGCAGCAGCACTCGGCTGACGTTCGAACTGTTATAACAGATTTGCGAGTCTTCATAAGGACATACACAATGAAATTAAATGAAATGAAATACCAGCATTTGTAAAGCGCACAGCTACCTCTGGAGAGGTGTCCCGGCGCTGGGGGCCCTCGGGAAGATTAAGCGAGATATTGCCCAGAGTCCCAGAGTCACATGGTGCTGGGATAACCTGCCGCCGGCACCGGGGATCGAACCGTGATCCCCGTGGTCCGAAGTCAGGCACCCTGGCCGCTGCGCCACACCTCTTCCACAATTGGCACGGTAAACAGACATAATATCGAGGTTTTTTTTTCGACCTACAAAAATATGGAGTTGTTAATATCGGAGGTACAGAATATCGACATCAAGAATATCGGTGACCAGAATATCGACATGAAGGTAAGAAATATCGTTTTTTTAATATCGAAGTTAGTAATATCGTTTGCAGAAATATCGTTGTCAATAATATCGATATTTATATTAGTGTTGTGTATTTTAGTGTGTATGTTAATACTATGTTATTTAATGTTTTTTTGTATAAGTATATCTGTTTTTTAATGTATGTGTGAAATTTTTAGAAGTTATTTATTTTATGTAAAATAATTTTGCGTATTTTAGTTCTGTAGCGGGTTGTGGGTTTATAGGGGAATAGGGTGGGAAGTAATTTAAATATAATAAAGAAATTAATAATTTTTATTAATTCGTATTTATAATTAATTTATTATTAATTAATTATGAATTGGTTATTAATTTTTATTAATTAATTGATAATTATATTCATTGCGTTATTTTTTTAGGAGCGGGTTGTGGGTTTATAGGGGAATAGGGTGGGAAGTAATTTAATTATAATAAAGTAATTAATACAAAAAATTTATTAGTATTTATAATTAATGTATTATTAATTAATTATTAATTAGTTATTAATTAGTATTAATAAATTGATAATTATATTAATTGCGTTTTTTTTATGAGCACGTTGTGAGTTTATAGGGGAATAGGGTGGGAAGTAATTTAATTATAATAAAGTAATTATTAATATTTATTTAATATTATTTATAATTAAATTATAATTAATTAATTATTAATTGGTTATTAAATTTTATTAATTGATTAATTGATAATTATATTAATAGGGTAGTAGTTTTATATGGGAATAGGGTGGGAAGTAATTTTATTAAAATAAAGTAATACATATTTTTTATTTATTGTTATTTATTTTTTATTTCTATTTAATAGTGTTGTTTGTGCTAATTTATTTATTAATAATTAATTCTTTGTAAATTATAATTCATTAATTTTTGAATATGTAGGAGTTTTTGGTGTGTTTATAGGGGGATATGGTGTGAATTAATTTATTTAAAAATTATTAATAATTTCTTTATTATAATTAATTTATTTTAAAAATAGTTATTCGTTAGTAAAATGTTGTTTGTAAACTTTTATAAGTTAATGTTTGTAGTTATTTTTTAGTATTTTTTAATATTAAATAATTTTTCTGTTTTTGAAATTTTTAATATTTTTATAATTGTTTTTATTTTTGTGTTATCAATAATTTTTATATTGTACTTGCTATTTTTCTATTATTTTAATTTTTGGGAAATATTAATTTTAACCCTATGCTATCTAACACTTTCACTACTGTTGCACTCAGTGGAGTGGGAATAGTAATTTTACCCCTCCGCTATCCAACACTTTCCCTACTGTTGCACTCACTGGAGTGGGAATAGTAATTTTTACCCCTCCGCTATCCAACATTTTCCCTACTGTTGCACTCTCTGGAGTGGGAATAGTAATTTTTACCCCTCCGCTATCCAATACTTTCCCTACTGTTGCATTCTCTGGAGTGGGAATATTAATTTTTACCCCTCCGCTATCCAATACTTTCCCTACTGTTGCACTTATTGGAGTGGGAATAGTAATTTCTACCCCTCCGCTATCCAATACTTTCCCTACTGTTGCACTCTTTGGAGTGGGAATAGTCATTTTTACCCCTACGCTACCCAATACTTTCCCTACTGTTGCACTCTTTGGAGTTGGAATAGTAATTTTATTCCCTCCGCTATCCAAAATGTTCTCTACTCTTTTAGATAATGTAGTGTAAAATGTATTTATGAAATATTTAAAATATTTTTATTTATTATATATATATTTAATTTTTATTTTTATGTTATTGGGGTATGTGTATATATATGTATTTATAATTTTTAATATGTTTGTAATAATTTATAATTTATTTAAATAATTATTTTTTAATATTATTTAGTAAATATATATATTATAATTTCTATATATGTATGTTTAATTTTTTTACATTATATGTATTTCCTATAATTAAAAAAAAAAAAAATAATCATTCTAACTAAGGGGCCTATTACGATGGCGGTCGGAAAACCTCCCCGACCGCCATGGTAGCGGGAAAAGACCGCCTGCATGGACCGCGACATCACCGCCGGTCGAATTACGATGACCCGCGGTCGAAATCCGACCGCGGCGGTCTGATCGCGGGCCTTAACATTGCGGTGGTTGCTGCTGCCCGCAGCACCGCCGCGATGCGAAAGGAGCACGTCCTGCATGTCCCTGCACTGCGTGGCAGGCACTGCACAGTGCCTGCAACCTGGTACAGGGAAATGTAGGGGGGACCATGGGTACCCCCACAGTGCACCCACACCCCCCCAACACATTGGGGGCCCGCAACGGCCCCCGGAAGACAATCTCTGCATGCCTTTCCATGGCGGTTTGACCGCTGAGGAAAGGCTGGCTACCGCCGGCATCATAATCCTGCCGGCGGAGCCTGCTCTGCACCGCCACCATTATCCCGGTCCTGCTCCGTCCGCCAGGCAGGAGTGCGGATGACAACCGGCGGAAAAGCGGCGGTCGGAATTTCCCACCACCGCCATCCTAATTTGACCGGCGGTTTTCTTGGTTGCAATCGCGGGCGGATGTCCACCGCCGGTCCAGCGGGCGCCACCGCCGGCCCGGCGGTGGACATCAGACCGCCATCGTAATAGACCCCTAATTTTTTTTAAATTATATGTATTATTTACTTTATTTTACATTATTTTTTAAACAAAAAAACTCGATATTTTTAACTATATATTTTTTTCGATAATTTTGTGGGAATAGTAATTTTTACCCTTACGCTATCCAACACTTTTCCTACTGTTGCACTCTCTGGAGTGGGAATAGTAATTTTTACACCTCCGCTATCCAATACTTTCCCTACTGTTGCACTTACTGGAGTGGGAATAGTCATTTTTATCCCTCCGCTATCCAACAGTTTATCTACTGCTGCAATTTTTGGAGTGGGAATAGTAATGTTTACCCCTACGCTATCCAACACTTTCCCTACTGTTGCACTCTCTGGAGTGGGAATAGTAATTTTTACCCCTCCGCTATCCAATACTTTCCCTACTGTTGCACTCATTGGAGTGGGAATAGTAATTTTTACCCCTACGCTATCCAACACTTTCTACTGTTGCACTTTCTGGAGTTCGGAATAGTAATTTTTACCCCTCCGCTATCCAATACTTTCCCTACTGTTGCACTCTCTGGAGTGGGAATATTAATTTTTACCCCTCCGCTATCCAATACTTTCCCTACTGTTGCACTTATTGGAGTGGGAATAGTAATTTTTACCCCTCCGCTATCCAATACTTTCCCTACTGTTGCACTCTTTGGAGTGGGAATAGTAATTTTTACCTCTCCACTATCTAATACTTTCCCTACTGTTGCACACACTGGAGTGGGAATAGTAATTTTTACCCCTACGCTATCCAATACTTTCCCTACTGTTGCACTCTTTGGAGTTGGAATAGTAATTTTATTCCCTCCGCTATCCAAAATTTTCTCTACTCTTTTAGTTAATGTAGTGTAAAATGTATTTAATATTTTAATTTATTATATATATATTTAATTTTTATTTTTATGTTATTGGTGTATGTGTATATATATGTATTTATAATTTTTAATATGTTTGTAATTTATAATGTATTTAAATAATTATTTTTTAATATTATTAAGTAAATATATATATTATAATTTATATATATGTATGCTTAATTTCTTTTTACATTATATGTATTACTTATAATTTTAAACATTTTGTAATAATTCTAACTAATTTGTTTTTAATTATATGTATTATTTACTTTATTTGACATTATTTTTTAAACAAAAAAACCCGATATTTTTAACAACAATATTTTTAACAACAATATTTTTTTTCCGATAATGTTGTACTTACCATTATGTAGATAGGACTTCGATATTCTGGACATCGATATTTCGGGTTCGATATTTTTGTCGTCGATATTCTGGTCGTCGATATTCTGTCAGTGATTCAATTGGCACACTACATTCTGACCAGGGCCCAGCTTTTAGCTCTCTGGCTTACAAAGAAGCCATGGGAAGTTTGGGAGTGAACTTGCAGTACTCCTCCCCCTACCATCCTGAGGAAAATTCAGTAGTTGAAAGAAAAACATTTGACTTTAAGCAATCCTTAACAGCAAGGGTATTAGGCTCAGGTGGCAGTTCGGTCAATCACCTATATGGGGTCCAGAGGGTACTCAATAACATGTCAAGAAAATCCCTGGGGGGGGGTCGTACTCTTTACAAACTCCTGTTTGGTGTGAGACCCTGACAATGTCAGTGCAATGGTGGCGGAAAAACCATTTGACCTCAAAGAAAGTTTGGCTGTTTTACAGAAACTCAATAAATTCCAGGGCGCACGAAGCAACGTCCAAGTAAAACGTACCACCACTGGATAAGTGAAGGTCGTACAAGCAAGAACTGCCTGGGTCCTGAAGATTGGGGATCTGGTCAGAGAAAAAATAGTAGACAAGAAAAAATCTGGGCCAGCTTACAGAGCACCTGTATCTGTCCTGGCTGTCGAAGGTACTAGAACTGTACTTCTTCCGCCCCTTGCCGGTCGCAGAGACAAAAGGTTTGCCTCAATTGATCTGATCAAACCACACTCTGTGGCCCATTCTCAATAGTAGGCCGCGTGGGCTCCTGGGTAGCCGCCGCACTCCTCTCGCTACCATTCAGGAAGTTCAGATGGAAGCTTTAATAACTACAGAAGATTCCCTCTCCAAAGAGAAGCTGTAAACAACAATGAAGTGATACTTCTTCCAGTTGAAACAACTAAAACTGTACAGTCAATGAGTACAGAAATCTCAATTCGAAAAATTTACATACATGTGAACATGCCACAGATCGAGTCATCTCCCAGTTCTAAAAACCCTGCTGAGCGGCCAAAGATAGACTGGACGGCATCTGGCTACTTCGTGCATTATGACGACTTCTCATCGGATTCAAGTGAACCTGAGCTGCCAGCACTGCCTCTCCCTTTAAAGCTATGAGTGTATGCTCTCTATCTTTGGCTGAAAAAGACATACTTTGTTGCTCCTTGAATACATCTCTGGATTAGAATTGGATTACTTTTTCTAGTCCCTGGATGGGTTTGGGAACTGTCTTTTTCCTACTTCGGAATGGACACTATCTCCCAGGACACGCTGCAGTACAACTTGTGAACTTGGTTCTGAAACCACATGCATCATCGTACCGTGAGCTAAGGGATCTGTCCATGGTGAACATTACTGCAGTTCCAGTAGGAATATTGTGGGACAGGGTATTGTATGGTGTGTATGGTCCTACTGAACTTTGACAAATTCCTTATTTGTTTAAAATTTCCTTAAATGATATCATCACCTCTAGTACTTTCTCTGATGATTGGGACATTGAAACTGTGCACAAAGTGCTTATAGATCTAGAGCAATCAGCTGCATTTTCTAATGATGAATTGTATGATGGCACATCTAATTTTGGCAACATGTTCTGTTATCAACATTATGGTCACCATTTCTTACACAAAGCAAGTATCCCGCATGCTGTTTGCAATTACACTCAATGGGAACATTGCCCAACACCGCCAAAAGGTACTTCAAATAAATTTGCACAAAAGTTTGCTTATTTTTCGGGTGTTGACACATCAGACCCAGCCTCTTATTATTATAGGCTTACACCTACACCTGCAAAGAATAATATAATAACAAACACCAAGCTGATATACTCTGCTTCCTTTATTTCCCAACTGTCTGTAGAGGGTTTTGACTTTTGGAAAGACACCATAGACACAAAATCTGTCTGGGGGATAAAAGATTGGCAGGGTCAGGGAACTGAGGCCTTATTCAGAGCATGACTCCTACAACATCAAATCATTTTCCTGAATAAAACAGTGCAACAAACTTCGTGTCTTGTGATAGCCAAGATGAAGAATTTGAACACACTTCGTATTCCTGCACTCTCACGTTTTGAGAACTAACACACTTCAGTAAGGATACACTAGATACCATGATACGTAATGGTTCTTTTAATTCATTAGAACCCCAATTGGAAGGGATAGTTGGTTTGGCCTGTGGACTCTAATGGGTGTCAATCTAGATTCCTGGGTAACACCGAAGGGTTTAGGATCAATAGGTCTGATCAGCGATATGTACAATCAGAGCACTCTGGGGTAGTGACATCATATAGTGTTGGGATGTTGTGGCTTGATTGGCTAAAAACCTCAACACTCTCTCAGGTGAAGCAACATTTGTCCCTTCTTTCTGATGACATGGATCTCGGGGATTTTTTATTAGATCCCCGGAACCTACATCAAAAGCGCTTATTATATGGAATATACATTGAGCTGTGGAAGATTTCGCAACATGAAGCTGCTGAGAGATTGCACGAGATTGACAGGGTTAACTTAGAAAAGGCTTTGGCTGTGGTTGACAACGGTATGACCACATTATCATCTAGAATGTATTCCCTGGGCAGCATAGTTTCTTCTGCAATTGACATAATACAGCAAGATATGTCTATTTTACAGCATGGACAGTCACAACTCCGGTCCATTGTAATACTAAGCTGGACATTACAAACATTACGTTCTGGCCACGTGCCATGGCGTTACATCAATAGTACGAGTCAGTTTTCTGCATACAAACTAACGGAAAGGCAGATAGTAATGGCATGCAGAGATGCGAAATATACCACGTCGCACATTGAAAAATTATACCAATTACCTTTCACCGTGGCTGAGACACCATCCACAGACCAGATAATCCATGGTTACATCACCCTACCGGTCACGACTTTCAAATTCCAATATTGTCTACAATACCAACAGGTTCGCAGATACAAGCGCTAGGGGAAGGTTATGTGCATGAGTATTGGGAGTAACCATTCAGGTTTAGATGCAGGAATGGGGACACAGAAGTTTTCCTTAGTGGTTCCGACTATGAGGAGGATCTAAGAGGGTCCTTAGTTTGCAATGACGTTTCTCTTCAGGGGCATGCAATGTTTCAGTTGCGAACTTGTCCTGTTATCTGAAGGGTTCTCCAGCCGCCGTGATTCATCTGGTTTTCAAGCTGCTCTCGAATGGGAGCTATTTGTTGCTGAATGATCAACCTTGCTGTGGAATGGAACTAGGCATCTCTTATCTGGTAACGGTTAATTCCATAGTTACTTGTTGCACACAAGTACTGTTTCTTCCTGCCTGCACAGTTAGGGAGGCAACGCTATGGCCTTCGATAAATGTTTCCAACATACCCTTTGATTCTCTGAGAAAACTGAAAGCCATGCTTTTTCAAAAAGATGTGGCCTTAACTTCAGCCAGAGAGACATTTGAGCTCCAGGTTACAATGTCCTCGTCTGAGATACAGACACTACTCCATACAAACCTCCTGCTGCATTTTGGGGAGCCAGTCCAACGTACCTTAATATGTCTAATACGAAAGGAATAGTGCACATATTAAATGTATCAGCTCTGGACTGGTTAGCACCTTTCAGACGATTTCCAGAGTTATACTATCTTTCATACACTCCGTGCTGGGAAGCGTTTTTCGAGGGCTCCCGCTTGTCCTGCTACTTGTGGTGGGAATCCTGATTTTAATTTTTCTGCTCCGCAATGGATGTCTCAGCTCACCTTGAATGGAGACAGCACTGCCTGTGCTGCAATGCAGTGAGTGCATGGTACACTGCTACGGAACACCTCGGCTTAGAAAACTAAGGGGTCGATTCCGATCTCGGCCGGAAGCGCACCTAACACTATTCGTCCGGAAAAAAACCAAGCCGAACGCGTGTTTCCCGACCGATTTGAACATTCGTTCGAACGAGCAAGTACGATGCGCATTACTGCCCAGATCCCGACCCAGCCGTACGTACCCATTCCAGCTCCTGTTCCCCGCCCGAGCCAGATCCGGAAATGCAGAATCGAGTCGCACGGAAGCAAATATACAGCAGCTTCCGGCCGGACCAGTACGATGCGCACTCCGTACGCGCCGAACCCGTCGCTATGTCCGGCACGTCAGAGCATCCGGGAGAGCCGCACATAAGCTCCGATTCGCGCCACAAGACGATCCACGGCTACGAGACGAACAAGCCAGCGACGAGTACGAGTCGAAGCAACGAGAAACCCGAACGAGACGAACCAACCATGAATCCCATCGCGCAGGTCCTACCAATACTCTACATCTATTACCGGAACAGGTACGGACGCGTACGGCGCATACGGTAAGTCAAACACCCACTACACAAACAAACGACACGTACCCGACATATGTCACACACACATAGGGATGCAGAAATGACGTACACTAGCAACAGCAGAACCATAGGGGCGGGATGGCTATCACCAATGCCATACACACCCATAGGGGCCTGGATGCCTACCACTACCACCACCCCTACTCATGGGTGCTGGATGCCTACCACTACCACCACACCTACTCAGGGGGCCTGGATGCCTGTCACTACTACCATCCCCACTCATAGGGGGATGGATGCCTACCACCAACACCACCCCTACTCATGGGGGCTGGATGCCTACCACTACCACCACCCCTACTCAGGGGGCCTGGATGCCTGTCACTACTACCATCCCCACTCATAGGGGATGCATGCCTACCACCAATACCACCCCTACTCATGGGGAGCTGGATGCCTACCACTACCACCACCCCTACTCATGGGGGCCTGGATGCCTGTCACTACTACCATCGCCACTCATAGGGGGATGGATGCCTACCACCAACACCACCCCTACTCATGGGGGCTGGATGCCTACCACTACCACCACCCCTACTCATGGGGGCTGGATGCCTACCACTACCACCACCCCTACTCATGGGGGCTGGATGCCTACCACTACCACCACCCCTACTCATGGGGGCCTGGATGCCTGTCACTACTACCATCCCCACTCATGGGGGATGGATGCCTACCACCAACACCACCCCTACTCATGGGTGCTGGATGCCTACCACTACCACCACCCCTACTCATGGGGGGCTGGATGCCTACCACTACCACCACCCCTACTCAGGGAGGCCTGGATGCCTGTCACTACTACCATCCCCACTCATAGGGGAATGGATGCCTACCACCAACACCACCCCTACTCAAGGGGGCTGGATGCCTACCACTACCACCACCCCTACTCAGGGGGGGCTGGATGCCTACCACTACCACCACCCCTACTCATGGGTGCTGGATGCCTACCACTACCACCACCCCTACTCATGGGGGGCTGGATGCCTACCACTACCACCACCCCTACTCATGGGGGGCTGGATGCCTACCACTACCACCACCCCTACTCATGGGGGGCTGGCTGCCTACCACTCCCACCACCCCTACTCATGGGGGCCTGGATGCCTGTCACTACTACCATCCCCACTCTTAGGGGGATGGATGCCTATCACCAACACCACCCCTACTCATGGGTGCTGGATGCCTACCACTACCACCACCCCTACTCATGGGGGGCTGGATGCCCTACCACTACCACCACCCCTACTCAGGGGGCCTGGATGCCTGTCACTACTACCATCCCCACTCATAGGGGGATGGATGCCTACCACCAACACCACCCCTACTCATGGGGGCTGGATGCCTACCACTACCACCACCCCTACTCAGGGGGCTGGATGCCTACCACTACCACTACCCCTACTCATGGGTGCTGGATGCCTACCACTACCACCACCCCTACTCATGGGGGGCTGGATGCCTACCACTACCACCACCCCTACTCATGGGGTGCTGGATGCCTACCACTAACACCACCCCTACTCATGGGGGGCTGGATGCCTACCACTACTACCATCCCCACCCATAGGGGCCTGGATGCCTACCACTACCACCACCCCTACTCATGGGTGCTGGATGCCTACCACTACCCCTACTCATGGGTGCTGGATGCCTACCACCACCACCACCCCTACTCATGGGTGCTGGATGCCTACCACTACCACCACCCCTACTCAGGGGGGGCTGGATGCCTACCACTACCACCACCCCTACTCATGAGGGGCTGGATGCCTACCACTACCACCACCCCTACTCATGGGGGCCTGGATGCCTACCACTACCACCACCCCTACTCATGGGGTGCTGGATGCCTACCACTACCACCACCCCTACTCATGGGGGGCTGGATGCCTACCACTACTACCATCCCCACCCATAGGGGCCTGGATGCCTACCACTACCACCACCCCTACTCATGGGTGCTGGATGCCTACCACTACCCCTACTCATGGGTGCTGGATGCCTACCACTACCACCACCCCTACTCATGGGTGCTGGATGCCTACCACTACCACCACCCCTACTCAGGGGGGGCTGGACGCCTATCACTACCACCACCCCTACTCATGGGTGCTGGATGCCTTCCACTACCACCACCCCTACTCAGGGGGCCTGGATGCCTGTCACTACTACCATCCCCACTCATAGGGGGATGGATGCCTACCACCAACACCACCCCTACTCATGGGGGCTGGATGCCTACCACTACCACCACCCCTACTCAGGGGGGGCTGGATGCCTACCACTACTACCATCCCCACTCATAGGGGGATGGATGCCTACCACCAACACCACCCCTACTCATGGGGGGATGGATGCCTACCACTACCACCACCCCTACTCATGGGGGGCTGGATGCCTACCAGTACCACCACCCCTACTCATGGGGGGCTGGATGTCTACCACTACCACCACCCCTACTCATGGGGGGCTGGATGCCTACCACTACCACCACCCCTACTCATAGGACGGGTAATGCATGACACAACCAGCATACTCCAACATAAGGAATGTCAGAAAAAGACATCCCCCCAACACCATGACAAGCGTGTGTAGTCTGTGTCAAATGCCTACAACACTGAACATGACATTGATCATACAATGTGACCCCCTATCACATGTGTCACACATAAATGTGTGTGGCCTCCACAATGCAAGCAGACCATGACCACTGTGGCAATGGGGTCTAAACCCCCATCATCACAGTGACCAAAATGTAAGTGTGGGGTCCATAGCTGAAGCACATTTTGAACATTGTGGCAATGGGGTCCAAACCCCCATCATCACAGTGACCAAAATGTAAGTGTGGGGTCCATAGCTGAAGCACATTTTGAACATTGTGGCAATGGGGTCCAAACCCCCATCATCACAGTGACCAAAATGTAAGTGTGGGGTCCATAGCTGAAGCACATTTTGAACATTGTGGCAATGGGGTCTAAACCCCCATCATCACAGTGACCAAAAGGTTAGTGTGGGGTCCATAGCTGAAGCACATTTTGAACAATGTGGCAATGGGGTCTAAACCACCATCATCACAGTGACCAAAATGTAAGTGTTGTCATGGAAAAAGCTGCAAATGCCAAACAGCATGGATGATTCCTGGTCACAGAACAACAAACACATCAGTGGCAAAGTAGTGCTTGTGTCCCATAGCAACATAGATTGGGTGAGGCAAACAGTGCAGTGCAAATAAGACATACCTTTGGCCATGTGCAGACAAACATCACCCATGGGGGCTGACATTGTCAACATTCATCAATTACACAATGACAGAAGTGACCATCATAATGCAGACCCACATATCTGCACCAATGGACACACAAATGTAGATATCCTGTGGAGACTGTAGATGTGAGGTGAACAAATACCATACCATGGCAGCAATGGGACATACAAACCATGATCATTGTGCTGACTGATGACCTAGGAGTCCCAGGGACAGCAGGGGAAACCCACCAAACAACATACAGCCAATGGCACACTAAAGATATGCCAATGCAGTGGTGCAGATGCACAAACACAAACAGGCAGCCTCACACTGCATATCAAACACAACAGGTGATGGGGGTGTGCCAGTGTCCCCAGGCAACCACACAACACATGAGGAGGCCTGAATCCCAATTACACAGATGTGTATACAGTGCCACACAAAAGTAACTCATGGATCGGATTCCCCTATGTGGGCAATCAGGCATTGTTAGATGAGAGGGAGCCCAAATTACACATGTCACACAAGCTTGTAGGAACAGCAACTAACACAGCAAGAGACAGACCCACCACAGCACTACCCCCAGGGACCCCACATTGTGGTGACACTGGCCTGCATGATAATCCCACTGTGATGACAAAGCTAGATGTCGTTCACACTGTGAACCATAGTCATGTGTCCTGAGCAACAAACTACCATCACACCTACACAAGCACAAATCAATCAGCACGGCCTGTCAGCCAAGGCCAATATGGAGGTAGGGGTCTAGCCGTGAAACAACTCTCATTTGCACACACTCAACACCACACACCTTGATCTCCACCAATGTGCAGCAGTGAAGCTCACATGGATTGGTGACATTGCACATGCACCCATGACAATCCCAGGGGTGGTGGTGGGAACTAAGGTGCAGACACCCATCACACATGGCCAGTCAACAAGACTCGTGAATGTCTGACACACTGCACAGTACGCCGTACATGGGCATGACGTCAAATCCACCCCAATCAATGGGATCCCGGCCACAGTCACACACCAATGAAGAAGCCAAGGTCACCCACAAAGAACACACATAGACAACTTCCAACATTGCAGCTCTGACCCTGAGGAGTGGCAGCAGTCACACACACAACGTGTCACAATCACTGAAAGCTACCACAAACTGTAAATTACATGACTTGTGTAACCAACAAGTGCCAAGGGGAATCCTGACTGTGTCCCATCTGCGTTTGCCCACATCCCCAGCCCTGACAACAAAGACAACTAGGGATGACAACCTGATGAACATTAGTTTGCCATGCACCCACATCCCGGAGAAACCAGGTCCAAGATGCTGGATGAACACAGGACAACTCAGCAAGCATCACAAACAGGAACATCCCTAGGGACACAGCCTGTGTAGGAAAAGGGAAGGGAACACACACAGACATGCTCACACAACACACAACACGGGCCCAGCCAATGTCACGGGATTACACACTGCCATGAGGGCACTCCACTCCTGTGGAAGGTCCGCTGTGCCAAACCATGTCTGTGCACCACTCAAACATGTCAGCAGAACACTCGGTCAGTGAGTCAACGACTATAACACACTGAAGGCTCTGCTCACATCAGCCTGGGTACGGGAGTGTCACGTCAGTCATCTGCATACACCCAACACACGTGTCAAGCAAGTTGCACTGTATACACAGATGAGTCCTTCAACATTGATGTGCTAAACTGCATGTCCAGTGGAGATGGGCACACAGTCAGGGAAACAGAAACATTGAACAGTGGTAAGCCCACCAGATGTGCATCAGTGTAAGCCAAAGATGTTAATTTACAAATGCAAAACGTACATCCCTGTGTCAAATGCAGAACATTACACCCTCAGACTGCAGCAAAGGATGCAATAGATCCAGACTACATTAGGACACATATCCCATGGACCACATGGAGTCCATCACAGCAACACTTCATTTACATGATCTGAACACTATTACAACTGCAAATGCATGATGATACTCATCTACATCATGTACATCCAAAGAAAAACAACAAGTAAACAAAAAGAGGCCTTATTCAGGAAATGTCAAACTAAAAATTCAAGTCCAAAAGAAACTAAGGCCAATGGCCAGTCCAAATACACAGTCCCAACAGGGTGATATGTGACAACTTGTCACCCATTGCTTGCCTGCAATGGTACGGACAGGGGACATCCCCCTCGGAGGGGCATACAAGGGGCAAGCCAGGCACCGCAGGGACAGGATCAGGGGATGCCAGAAGGAGGCAGTGAAGGGGTGGTGGGTGCAGGAGTGTCACCGGCAACTGCAGTGGAGGTGTCTGACTCAGGGGGGGCCGGCACCACTGTAGGGCACATGTCAGATGGTGTGGGTGCTGCAACCACTGCAGTGGGCCGGTCAGATGGAGTGGACTGGGTCCCCACTGCAGTGCCCGAGTCAGACGGGGTGGTTGTGGACTCCACTGCAGTGCATGACTCCAAGGGAGTGGAAGGGGGGCAGATGAGGTGGGCAGGACAGAGGGGGGACCCGGTCTCCACACCAGTGGCACAAACAGGCAGAGCGTCTGGTTTGGGGGTGGAAGAGCAAGTGGCAGGGGGAGGGCCTAAGCAGTTTGGGGATGTGGTATCGGTGTGTGGGGGAACCTGGGGCAGGGTGTGGCGGTGGAACCTGTGGAGTGGTGGGCTGGGGGATGGAGGAGAGAGACTGTGTGGTGGAGCTGCGTGGTGGTGGTGGTGGTGTCTTGCCCTTCCTGGTCCGGGGGGACTTTCTAATGGGGTCCTCAGCCTACCTGTGCCTGGGGGAGGGTGTCCGGGTGTGAGGGGCACTCCCCTCTGTGTGTGGTGGTCGCCTCTTCCGCCTGGACTTCGTGTCAGGTGTATCTGTGGGGAAGAGGCCAAGCTCACAGAGGAAGAGCTTCTGGGAGGGGAGTTGCAGGTGAGGCAAGGGAAGGGGTTTTGGAGGGAGAGGCATCTGAGGACTGCGCAGTGCTCATGGATGCGTGTGTGTGTGTCTCGGCCCCATCCCCTGTGGGTGAGATATCAGTCCCCTGACTGTGCGTGCGTGTGCGTCTGGATTTTGGCGTGTGTGTCTGTGTGCTGCTTGTGTCTGTGCTGGTGTGTGTGTGTGCTTGGGACAGGTAGGGTGCTGGGGATTGTGGATGGGGCAGAGGTAGGAGGGGCGAGGGACTGTTGCAGGAGGGACACTGCTGCCGTCAGTGAGGAGGCCATGGACTGATTGGTCCGATGTAGGGCAGACAAGCCAGATGACATGCCCTCCATGAATGACACCAGTTGTGTCAAAAGACCTGTGTGTGCATGGAGGACACTCAGCATTGATGTCTGCCCTACATGGATCTGTTTAAGCAAGTCCACAGACTCCACACTCAGGGCAGCAGGGGGGACAGAGGCAGGGGGTGCGGTGCCTGGCATGAAGGAGACACGCTCCCCTACACGGGAGCCTCCACGGACATGTGGGATGGGAGCAGATGGGAGGATGGAGATGGTGGTGGTGGCGGGGACAGACTTGCTTGACGTCGCCTCTGGTCCGCTGACGCCCGCCTCCACAAGGGAGTCCTCACTGGAAGTGCTGTTTTCCCCAGCCGAGGTGGTCGTAGCTGAGGTCTCCTCAGTGTGGCTCCCCTCACCCTCCATGCCGCTGGGTCCCTCGGTCTCCCCTGCAGTGGACCCAGTCTGGCTCTGCCGCTCCTCTTGGTCCGTGGAGCTGTCTCCTCCTGTGGCCGTGGATGTATCTGCAAACAATCAGGATAAACAGAGCAACATTAGTCACCTGTACTGACCACACACACCACAGTAAGTACAGCACATCACAGAGCAAGCCCTGCCATCATTTGCTAGACATTGCAATAAGTGCTGACACTGATTTGAGGAAGCCCATTGTCTGCCTGACAGTCAGTCATGCCACACATATCCTACCTGTCCATGCACCCATCTGTCTGCTGCCTGTTGTATGCGACCAATCATATGTGCACACATGCACCACATACACAGATGTTGGACATCCAAGAGAACATATGGAAATGTGTCACTCCAAACACATGCCATCTCCTGCCACTGACTCAGTACATGTGTCAGGAGAAGTGATGGGCAAAGTCTCTTTTGATATGCGGCTTTTGGTTCCATCACCAGACACAATGATGTCCTCATGTCCTGATAGACAATGCAACAATGGTGTGCATGCAGGACATGTCACACCACTGCTGGATCACCCTTTGCAATTGGGATGTCATGGCACAGGCCTGTCTGGCAAGTCAGTCATAACTGTATCCTGTCACAGGGGCAGTGCATACACACAACACCAGTCTGCACTGTGTCACAATCATGGAAGTTCCTGAAAAGTAAGCCCTGTAGCTGACAGGTGCACATGTGCACCCCGGGCCAGCCACATCATGAGGACTGAGATGATCCCACGTCAATCAACACAAATCCATACACATGAGCACTTCAACGTTTGATGAGAATGAACCAAAGCTGCCTGCACCCCAATGTTTCATACAAAATTGTGCACAGTCAAGGGATCAGAGACCTATGCATTGACCTATGTGCAGATCCCATAGTCATAACTCAGATGGCTGGCCACCCCAAATTGTGAAACACTCCAGGAGTCCAAATAGCAAGGCCACACCACGGTGACACAGAGGCATACACCTGAGTGCCCTCTTAACAATGCCCAATATGTATGCTGACACACGGGAGTGGGAGAACAGAATGCCTTCGATGTCCGGAGTAGGCATTACAGTCCTGGTCCATGTGCAAAATGGTATTACCCTGAACACTAGGCAGGTGGCTATGCATGTGTCACACACATGATGTACATACTACTGAGGCTCCTACCTTGGTCTCTGCAGCAGCATGGGTGTGTGGCACATACCCCAGACATGTGGTGAGTCAGAGCAGCAATTGGAACACATGTTAAAGCCATACCCAGAGTACATGTCAGATCACAGGCATTGTGAGCAATTGTACCACCCATGCAGCCCACCACAAAGTTCCTGTAACTGATGCTGTCCCCAACTTGAACCACAGGTAACTAAACTGCAAGTACACAGTACCCAAGTGACCTAAGTCACAGACTGTAAGGGCCACACCTGTGTATCAGATGAGGAGGGGGTATGACACAAGTGAGGGACATGAGTCCAGGACGACATGACAGTTGTACTGTGGAAGTGGAACCAGGCTAAAGGAGTGCATAGAGCATGTCAGTCAAAGTACACAGTTGAGGCTAGCACTTACCCCCTCCTTGCTGCTGTCTGGCCTTCAGCTGCCCATCCAGGTCAGGGAAGACCACCGCCAGGATCCGGAGCATGTGGGGGGTCAGGGTCCGGTGTCCGCCCCTCCTGCGAGGAGGCGACAGCTTCAGCTGGACCCTTGCGATCCTCCGGGTCCAGCCCCGAAGGTCCTGCCACCTCTTCTGGCAGTTGCGGATCCTGCGCCTGTAGACCCCCACCGATCGTACTGCCCGGACGATGGTCAGCCAGATGTCCTGCTTCTGGTGGGCATCAACCTGTGAGGATGACAAAGTGAAATGGCCATTACTACACATGCAACATTTCCGTGCATCACACAGTTGGATATACTTGTCTCAATCACAGGGGCATATGATGTTCACAGGCAGTGCAACTATGGCTATGGACAGTTTGCCAGCAGTTACCACATGGTATCATTGCCTGGGAAGTCAAACCTTGTTGGAATGCACTGTTAATGCACTATACCTGTTCAGTGCATGTAACTACACACTTTGGGGGCTGACAACTACTCAGTGAGCATGCTAGCCAGTGGTGTGCACACTGTAAGTCTTGCTAGTCAGACAACATGCACAATTAGTAAGGCAGTGGACAGCACTCACCTGCTCCCCTGGTTTCCCATACAGCTTGCTGTACTGTGGAAGGAGGCTGTCCAGCAGGGCCTGGTTCTCCTCAGTGCTGAAGGCTGGGGCTCTCTCCACAGTACGTGCCATTGCAGTAGCCAGAGGATGCAGAGACAGCAGCAGTGGTGGTGGCAGATGTCGTCCTGGAGCATGTAGTGCAGGCAAGTGAGCTCTAAGGGGAACAGCCAGCATTATATGTGTGCTGCAGAGGCAGATACTGTCCCATGTGTCCAAAGTGATAGGTCCAAGTCGTTTGCATCTTCTGAATCTGGCCAATCCATGGAATTGCACCACTTATACACGCCCACAGCATCCTTCAAAAGTTCAACTTCATGACACCCATGAATTTGCAACATTGTTGTGGGTGGCCAACTGAATTCACTGCATCAGACTCGTTAAAGCTTCGAAAACGCGTCCGTTACCATGTCAGGCCATAGCCAATGCGTGCGCACCGATCGGTCCATTGCTATACAACGCGTATTTCGAAAAACAACACGCATCCGTCCACATCAAATGCAATGGCCAATGCGTGCGCACCGATCGGTCCATTGCTGTACAACGCGTACATCGGATGACAACACGCATCCGTCCACATCATATGCAATGGCCAATGCGTGCGCACCGATCGGTCCATTGCTGTACAACGCGTACATCGGATGACAACACGCATCCGTCCACATCATATGCAATGGCCAATGCGTGCGCACCGACCATTACTGTATAACGCGTCCCTGTACAAATCACTCGCATATGTCACCATGGTTGTCACTGGTGAACGTATGCCAGCCACAATTACTTGCCAGGGACTCAGGGGCACACCTACAACACCACAGCCTGTCCACACTGTATCCTAAGGCATGTAAGGCTGCATTACCTGTGTGTGTATGGGGGTCAACATGTGTTTTTTTTGGTGGCACTTGGGGGCAGCCACTCCCAGGCTGTGCACGTGTTCATGGGGACAGAATCCTTTGTGTGTTATGCACATGACCACTGTGATGTGCAACTGTTCAGTTCAGGGCATGTGGCATGGTCACATTTCCAGGTTGTGTATGTGTATGTCATGTCACATACACCCTGAGTCCCATGTGGGAAGGTATGTACGTCACAGGGTGACCCATTGCCACAATTGTGATGGCCCTCCACAGTCTGTGTGCATGTTGTGTTTCAGATGTCTCTGATTCAATGTGCACAATGGGAGACAGTCTCCACATCCACGTTGTTTGTGCATCTACTTTGATGTTGTGCGTGTGTGTGTCACAGACGTCCATGTCTGTCCTGCAGAGGCAACAGGGGCCACTACCTGTGGGAGTCATGATTGTTTTGCTGACTTGTACATGATACACCATGTCATGCCACTGTCCATGTGGCAATACAGGGTCCCTGGGAATCTACCTGTCAATGAGCTGTGATGCCTGTGGCACATCTGTCCTCACTTGTCACTGTGGTGTGTGTTTGGAACGTGACAGCAGTACAAGGGTACTGTGACATGATTTCTCATAGCACGACCTGGAACTTGTTGTCAACACATGTTGAACTGTGATGTTAGATGTTGGCCATGTAGGTGCCATATATGTCCATACAGAACGGCACACACATCAAGTACTTGTGTCTTGTAATGATGTATCATGTGATATTGAGTATGGTCAATGCCACATATGTGGGGTGACTGACAATCTTTCTTTGTTCACCTATGCACTGCAGGGCACCAGCTGTCCATAGACCATTCCCTGACCTTGCAACGATGGTTGAACATGACTTCATCCGACGGTACCGCTTCAACAGGCCGCTGATTGAGGAATTGACGGTGCGGTTGGCCCCACATTTGCAACCTGGCCGGACATACCCTACAGAGCTGACCCCCAAGGTGAAGGTGATGGCAGCCCTACACTTCTTTGCCACCGGTACCTTTCAACACACTGTGGCGTCTGCTGGTGGGATGTCACAGACCATGTTCAGCCGTGTGCTACGCGATGTTTTGGAGGCAATGTTGAGATACCTGAACCAGTACATCTATTTCCCTAAACGTCAACAACTCACTGACGTCAAGAGTGACTTCTATGCCCTAGGGAGGTTGCCACATGTCATTGGCTCCATTGATGGGACACATGTGGCTTTGGTACCACCACAGGCACATGAGCAGGCATACAGGAACAGGAAACATTACCATTCTATCAATGCTCTGGTGGTATGTCTTGCAGATATGAGCATCTCACATGTGTGTGCACGTTTCCCCGGTTCTGCACACGATGCCTACGTGATGAGGAGTAGTCGCATCCCGAGGATGATGTCACAGATGCAGAACCAGCGTGCCTGGCTTCTCGGTGTGTACTGACTTTTTACCATTGTGTGTGTTAGGCAATGTTGTATTCCACCCTCTTTACCCAACTCAGCTAATGTGCAATTGTCTGTATGTAGGTGACTCCGGATACCCCAACATGCCGTGGTTGCTGACACCCCTCAGGAACCCTGTGACACCAGCCCAGATGCGCTCCAATGAGGCATTTGGTCGGACCAGGAGAGTGATCGAGCGGACATTTGGTCTCCTGAAGAGCCGCTTTCACTGTCTGGACAAGACAGGAGGGGCCCTCCCATATGCCCCAGCAAAGGTGTGCAAGATTGTCATCGTCTGCTGCATGCTACACAACCTGTCAGTGCGGAAGGAGTTGCCTCTCATCCTGGATGACGATGACCAACATCCGCCACCTGTGGAGGATCCTGGCCTGGGCCACGATGCCAGTGATGATGATGATGATGATGGTGATGTCCGCACACAGCTCACCAACTTCTTCAGCTGAATGTGAGTATCCAGAGATGTCATGTCAATGATTTGAGTTTGCATGATATGTGTTGGTGGTGCTTTGTTGCTGTTTGAGTGTGGCCATGTGCTACTTGACTGGATGCGTGCAGCGATGTGTCCTTACAGGTAGTCTGTACTCCCCAACAGTGTTGACATGCTAACTTGGTTTTGTGTAGGTATCTTGTGACATGTATTGGGCATGAGTATTGCAGTTCTGTCCTGTTCTTCAGTGCTTTTGACTGTGTCATGTCTGTCCTTCACAGGGTGCTTTCAGAGTTGTTTGGTCAACTCGGATCCCCCGACACCATGATTCTACTTCCAGGGTGGAAGCAGTCATTTCCCTACAGGTGATGTGCCCCACACCCCTGGACTTTATTTCTTCTACACTTGTTGACTGTGTGGCCACTGCCACGTGGGATTACCTTGCATCTGTAGTGGAAACAACATGTTGCAAATGTGTAATAAACCTGTGCTTCACTTTGGGATGTGCGTTGTCTGTGGTCACACATCTGACTGACATTTGCTTACTGCACCTGTGGGCTAGTTAACACAGACTGTGAATAGGTGTGGTGTCTGTGCATTCCACTGTATTTCCTGGCAACATCAGTGTAGGCGATGAGTCAGATGGCCCTGGTGTGTATGTGTTGTGTTGCCCTAGTGGTGTGTCTCCCTCATATGTGTCACGTCTCCATGACTCACATGACGGTGTTGAACTTGCTGTAGCAGTTAGCATGCACAGTGTCATTTAGCAGCTCATCATCTCCATGACAAAAACAACGTTGGAATCACAACAGAGGCAAGTATGGTGTATTATTGAGTTTATTTACATACATGTGTGAGGATAGTGCACAGGATGGTGGGTGCTGTACATTGGGATTGGAATCCGAAGTTCCCAGATGAGTTGGAAGTGTTGGTAGCAGAAATGTCCTGAGTAAAGTCCACAGTCATCTGATGCATTAGTCCAACTTAAACTCCCCATGTCATTTGGGAGAGTTGTGTTGCATTTGACAGGGTGAACAGTTTGCACACAAAGGAGAATTTCCAGAACAGGTGTTGGGTTCCTGGGGGATGTACATGGCCATCGGCCTCTCAGTTGTCCTTCCTCGGACGGCCCCTCTTCTTTCTGGGGGGACCCTCACGTGCAGGCCGCTGCGGTGCAGAGGACTCTCCACCAGAGTCATCCTACCTCCCTGTGTTTGTTGCAGTTGTTGCGGCACCAGATGTTGTGGGCACACAGGGAGGTGTGGCCATGTTGGTACTAATCTGGCGGAGGCATGTCAATATGTCCCTCTGCACCGCTGTCAGTTCTTCCAATGTGTCCCACTTGGACTCCATGCCAGACATGTGTGTCTCCACACAGGACATGTGTGTCTCCACACGGGACATGTGGGAGTCCAAGCGGGCATGATGGGCAGCCTGCTGCTGTTGAATGTCCTTGAGGATCCCCACTACCTGGCTGACCTCTCCGGTGCTATTCTGGTACGCATCAGCAATGCGTACCAGTTGTGGGTCATCATGCAGTCCAGACCCCTCTGCAAACAGCGACCTCTGCCTACCACCCCTCCCACCACCCCTGGCCACACGTGCGGGACCTGCGGTGGCACGCACAGGTGAGCCTAGGCCCCCTTGGGGGTTGGTACTGGGGTTATTGTCCGTTGTTTCACGGTGGGCCGGGGTCCCTGTGCTGTTGTCATTGGTGGTCCTTGGTCTGTCCGTGTAGGCAGGGGTGGTCTGTGTGTTGGCAGTTGTTGGAGGAGTGGGTGCAGGGGGTGCAGATGGTGGTCCTGCTGGTGCTGCATGATGACTCACACCGGAGGGGCCAGGTAGGTCTTCGCCATCCGAGGAGGGCAGAGGCTGTTCCACACCAGAGAGCTCAGGGTCTCCCGGAGCCTGGGACAGGGACTCCTCATCGTCTGCTGCTGTGTCCCCATCATCACCTGTTTTTGGAAGAGACACACAATGTATGTTATGTTTCTACAGGCATCAATGGTTCAAACACCTGACAGTTGTGACTGTACCTCTGGATGCGGGCCTGTACATTGCATTGTCCTAAAGTCAGAGGTTGATATTGGTGTAGCACATTGTCCTGCCAACATGAAGCATTTCAATGTGAATGTTGAGGTGTGTGCATGGCCAGCATTGGTGGTATTTGGTTGACATCCGGACCTCCTTCTCCCCCCAGCCCAGTTATCCCACCATGAAGCAAGCCACCCTTGCAGTGGGTGCAGGTTGACTCTCAGGATGTCAGTCAGTGGTGTCCTGCTGTTGGTTGGTGCCCAGTTCCCAGCAGGGCCTTGTGCTCCCGACAACAGAGCACCATTGTCAGACATCTTTGAAGTGGCTTTTCACTCCCTGTGAGGTGTGCATGCTTCAGTGTGAGCTTGCTGGGCCATGCGGGTGGGGGATGTTGAGCTGTGACTACCACTCCCATCATGCTATTGCCTACACCCCCCTTCCCAGCATGCCCATACTTCCTTCCTTTTGAGTGGACTTCACTGTGTGTGAGTGTGACAGCAATGGCAAGATGGCTGACAGTGGTGTCCTGTTGTTTGTTGGTGCCCAGTTCCCAGCAGGGCCTTGTGCTCCCCACAACAGAGCACCAGTGTCAGACATCTTTGAAGTGGCTTTTCACTCCCTGTGAGGTGTGCATGCTTCAGTGTGAGCTTGCCGGGCCATGCGGGTGGGGGATGTTGAGCTGTGACTACCACTCCCATCATGCTATTGCCTACACCCCCTTCCCAGCATGCCCATACTTCCTTCCTTTTGAGTGGACTTCACTGTGTGTGAGTGTGACAGCAATGGCAAGATGGCTGACAGTGGTGTCCTGTTTGTTGGTGCCCAGTTCCCAGCAGGGCCTTGTGCTCCCACAACAGAGCACCAGTGTCAGACATCTTTGAAGTGGCTTTTCACTCCCTGTGAGGTGTGCATGCTTCAGTGTGAGCTTGCCGGGCCATGCGGGTGGGGGATGTTGAGCTGTGACTACCACTCCCATCATGCTATTGCCTACACCCCCTTCCCAGCATGCCCATACTTCCTTCCTTTTGAGTGGACTTCACTGTGTGTGAGTGTGACAGCAATGGCAAGATGGCTGACAGTGGTGTCCTGTTGTTTGTTGGTGCCCAGTTCCCAGCAGGGCCTTGTGCTCCCCACAACAGAGCACCAGTGTCAGACATCTTTGAAGTGGCTTTTCACTCCCTGTGAGGTGTGCATGCTTCAGTGTGAGCTTGCCGGGCCATGCGGGTGGGGGATGTTGAGCTGTGACTACCACTCCCATCATGCTATTGCCTACACCCCCTTCCCAGCATGCCCATACTTCCTTCCTTTTGACTCTGCTTCCCTGTGGGGTAGTGTGCCTGTGCTGACAGGATGGCTGACAGTGTTGTCCTGGCGTTTGTTTGGCTACAAGTCCCAAGAGTGTCCCTGTGCTTCACACAGCATAACCCAGGGTGGTGGTTCTTTGTGGGATATTTAATTAGAGTGTGAGGCATTGCATTCTCCCAGGTGAGTTGTGTGGAGTTTGTGTTAAGGGTGTGTGTGAGAAAAGCTGCTTGTGACTATGGTCAGAGCTGTCAGTCCTCCTTCCCACCCAGCCAGATATCCCACCATGGAACGTGCTTCCATTGCAGGGAGTGCAAGTTGGCTTTCAGGATGTCAGTCAGTGGTGTCCTGCTGTTGGTTGGTGCACAATTCCCAGCAGGGCCTTGTGCTCCCCACAGCAGTACCCAGTGTCAGCCATCTTGTCAGTTCTTTTCCACTCCCTGTGATGTGAGCATGGTTCAGAGTGGTGTTGATGGGCCAATTGTGAGGGTGACCAATATCTGTGACTACAACTCCCATCATGCTATTGCCTACACCCCCCTTCCCAGCATGCCCATACTTCCTTCCTTTTGAGTCGACTTCACTGTGTGTGAGTGTGGCAGCAATGGCAAGATGGCTGACAGTGGTGTCCTGCTGTTTATTGGTGCACAGTTCCCAGCAGGGCCTTGTGCTCCCCACAGCAGTACCCAGTGTCAGCCATCTTGTCAGTTCTTTTCCACTCCCTGTGATGTGAGCATGGTTCAGAGTGGTGTTGATGGGCCAATTGTGAGGGTGACCAATATCTGTGACTACAACTCCCATCATGCCATTGCCTCACCCCCCCTTCCCAGCATGCCCATACTTCCTTCCTTTTGACTCTGCTTCCCTGTGGGGTAGTGTGCCTGTGCTGACAGGATGGCTGATAGTCTTGTCCTGGCGTTTGTTTGGCTACAAGTCCCAAAAGTTTCCCTGTGCTTCACACAGCATAACCCAGGGTGGTGGTTCTTTGTGGGATATTTAATTAGAGTGTGAGGCAATGCATTCTCCCAGGTGAGTTGTGTGGAGTTTGTGTTAAGGGTGTGTGTGAGATAAGCTGCTGGTAATTATGGTCAGTGCTGTCAGTCCTCCTTCCCACCCAGCCAGATATCCCACCATGGAACGTGCTTCCATTGCAGGGAGTGCAAGTTGGCTTTCAGGATGTCAGTCAGTGGTGTCCTGCTGTTGGTTGGTGCACAGTTCCCAGCAGGGCCTTGTGCTCCCCACAGCAGTACCCAGTGTCAGCCATCTTGTCAGTTTTTTTCCACTCCCTGTGATGTGAGCATGGTTCAGAGTGGTGTTGATGGGCCAATTGTGAGGGTGAGCAATATCTGTGACTACAACTCCCATCATGCTATTGGCTACACTGACTTCACCAGCATACACAGAATTCCTTCCTTTCAGTGAGCTTCCCTGTGAGGTGGTGTTCTAGTGGTGGCAAAATGTCTGACAGTGTTTGTTGGTTAGATTTGTGCCGCTGCCTTGCTCTATTTGTTGTTGGGTTTGTACATGTCATGACACAGTTACATATCACTATGGGATGGCAGGTATTGTGTTTGTCTAACTAACATACACATCTTGGGATGATTATGTTTTGGTTACTGTGGCTTTGCTAACGGTGCATGGTTTCACTATCCCCTTGACAGTGATGTGTGTGTATTGTCACACGATATTGGGTATATTGGTTGTGTACTCACCAGGCTCTGGGATGTTTGATAGTCCATGTACGCTCTCTGGTGGTAGGATGGCCCGCACCTTCTCCTCCCAGGGCCTGAGGTATACTGGTTTGGCAGGAGGGCCACTGCCGGTGCGATGGCTCAAGGTGTAATCCTTCTTGAGTAGGGCCTTGACCCTCCTGCGCACATCATACCACCTGTTCTGGATGTCTTCCTTTGTGCGCAAACATGGTGATTGTGCATTCACCCTGTCGACGATCCTCTCCCACATCTTGGTTTTCTGCGACATGGGGGTCTGTTGGACCAGTGTACCAAACAAGTGTGGCTCTACCCTGAGGATTTCATCTACCAGCACTTCCAATTCACTGTCTAGGAACTTTGGATTCTTCTTTGGGGGCATGGTGGTGGTGGGGATTGATGTGTGTGTGAGTGTGCAAGTGAGGGTAGGTGAGTGTCAGTTTTGCTGGGTGTATGTGAGGGTGCTATTAGGGAGGTGCTAATGGTGTGTGGCTTGTGTGATGGATGAGTTGTGGGTGTGTCTGTGGTTGCTGTCTGGTGGTGTTCTGTGCTGGCAGGTCAGTTGAATTTGCAAAGGATCATGGTAGGGATTTGTGGCCTTTATATGGGTGGAGTTGTGGGTGTGTCTTTGTTCCATTTCCCCCCCCCCCAGTATTTATTGACTTTGTCATTGCTTGTTTGGCCCTTTTTTTTGTATTTTTTCCTTTGTAGTTTTGGGGCATGTAGGAGACGTTCTTCTGACCGAGTAGGACGCTGCAGTTGGCTCGTGCGAGCTTCTCCGAGTCTTTCAAGCTGTGTTTCTGCTGTGTTTTATGTGCGGCGTACGCGTCAGTCGCGGAGTATTGGGTTGCTTCGGCTCGGTTTTGTATGCGTGTCGGTCGTACGGCTTGAGCTCCGTGCGACTCGGTCTGGTTTTCCACGCATTGCATCGTACTGCGTGGGTCGGAGTTCGCGGGTACGTTTCTGTCGGGTTCATTCCTGGTGCGTGTCGGTCGGTTCGATTCGCGTGGTTTTCCGGCCGGATAGCTGGTTTCCGTGCGGTTCGGTCGTTCGGCTTGTGTTCCGTACGAGTCGGTCGTGATTCACATGCATTGCATCGTACTACGCGGATCGGGCAGCGCCGGTACGTGTCGGTCGGACTAAATTCCCGTACTGAGTCGGTCGGTACGTTTTCCGGCCCGAATCGGAATCGGCCCCTAAATGAGGACTGGTTCTTGTTCTTAAGGCCTGTTTGGCTTCACTGCATACAACCTGTATTCCACTGCCTGCTTTGCAGCCATGAATGTGTATTGGATCTATGCCTAGGATCACAATCAGTTGCGCCACTGGACATTAAAGTACTGATGGACTCCTTAACAGCCCATGGGCATTGTTGTCCCCAGCGTATTCCATTGCTGATTAATGCATTCTTTGAGCCACTCTGGGATGCTTTGGCTCCTAGTGAAATGGGCACCAGCTCTACGATACATTTACAGGATGCAGTCCCTCCCTCAGCGGCTGCTGTGGGAACTGGATGGAATCACCTTTGCGCCATAAACATGCTTTGATGTGCACCTCTGGGAACGTCATATGCAGTTGTGGGCAACTGCAATGTTGAGTCTACCACTCGGAACACACAAACAATTGGCTTTTTCCGTGTGGTGGGAACCATTAGGACTGTTTTTAAAAAAATGAATCAAAACAGCTTTTGCTTTATTTTTCTAGGCACCATGGCTTTCTGAGTGCGTGGTATTTCAAATAGTATAATGACTTTTTTAAGGCTTTTATGAATATTTTTAAGGGACGCTTGCTTTTAGATGATTTTAACCCCTTGGCCGCGGCGGTAATTCCGCCGCGGCGCTGGGGTGATGGAGAGTGAGCGCGGCGCCGCCATGCTCATGACGGAACCACGCCGTCATGAGCCACGGGCGGCGTGTGCGCATGACGGCGTGGTTCCGTCACGGCCCCGCCCGCGCATTAATTCGCCCGCACAGGCGGGGAATTAATCGCGCGTGGGAGGAGCGGCAGCCGCATGACGGAACCACGCCGTCATGAGCACACGGCGCCCGTGGCTCATGACGGCGTGGTTTCGTCATGAGCATGGAAAGGGTTAAAAGTGGTTTTAGACCTTTTTAGTCCAATTTCATTATGGCCTGCTGGTTTTTAGATAGCTTTTATATATCGACCCTTAGTATGAGGAGTGGGTGTTATGTCCCTGGGTTAGGCCCATGTAGCGAAGCGGCTCATTTCTTACATTGTCCAATTTTTCACAATAGCATTTCTACTGTAACCTTTTGCACATATTTGCGTGCGCGACAATGTTGGATTAGTTTCTCTGAAACTACGTTGTTTACACATCTAGCTTCCTACAACATTATCACGATGCCTCGAACATCATTTACAAGGCCCTTCTATACACTATGTACAAATGTCGTTCTATCTTCATCCATGGGACGACAGGGCTATCTACATATCCATTAAAAATCACTAATCTATACGCACATCGCAAGGCTGCTTTTTATTATAAATAAAGGGCATCCCAAAAGATTGGTAGAGGAGGCACTTCACCTGACACCGAGTGTCCCTGCATGCTGAGACTTCACCACGCAGTGGTCTGACATCTCCATGACGGGGTGTCCAGTTCGTGACCAAGACAGGCTCCAACATTCTCTCCCGCCAGGTAATGGGGTTGGATCGTACCTTGGGGGGATTCTTGGCTTCACACCTACACACACTCTCTGCACACTCAGAGTAGGGTTTGCATAGTAGGAGTATGCCTGATTACTGCCTTGTTTATAGGCCTGCATATATACACTGTTTTAGCACCATGGTAGAACTGTATCTACTATTTACGCTTTTGGTGCTTGTAATCACTTTCATCTGCTTCTGTCTACTGATTATCGCGGCACATGTATTCTATATAAGAATAACGTTGGTTCAATAAATATATTGAAAATTTTCCCTTGTGTATTCTCTGTATACTCCTCGAGCGAAAGGTCCTGATCTGTTTCCACGATCCCAGAGGGGTCAGGATTGTCATCTTCAGTGGTTGCCAGAAACCATTCGATCCCTGGTAAGGTCAGGGGGGCTTATGGTGGCAGAGCTAGCTGGTCTCTAGGCCAACATATCCTGCGGGGGTGCCTGGAATCACTCTAGGTACCTCCCCCAAAGTTTATGTTGTCCAACAAACACACAGGTCCTACGGACTGGTAGGAACTACACAACAATCCTTTTCGTTTTTATGAGCCAGCGCACATGCGCTGCTCTGCAATCTTCTGTAGTAGAGTATGGAAGAGAAGCCCCGCCCACTCTCCGCCCATATTTTTTATTGACTTGTGTCTTTGTCCTTCGTGAATGCTGGCTTCTGATTCCTTAATAGGCTTGTTAGTCCCTCTTTAGTACTGCCTTGTCTTCATTTGTAACCTCCCATGGCTACTGGCCCCTTTACTTCGGTTGTTACACGGTACAGGTTATTTAGTGTTGGAAGCACTATTTTCTTTATTGAGTTTCTCCTACTTCAGGCACGACAAAAAAGTATTTTCACTGCCGCGTTGACGTCACCACCATCCCAGCTGTGCGTGCCGGCGTTTTGAATGAGCGCTGGCGTTGTTGTTAACGCCATGTTGTTACTGGCACCGCTGCAGAGGATCACAGAGGAGGTGGCTCGGGCCCAGGAGCAGCACCGGGCGGCAGAGTAACACAGACCGGCTCGCCTGACCCTCGCACACCCCGCAGAGCAGCGCCGGAGCAGCCCCTGGGGGCAGAAAGAAGCTGCGGAGCCCCCCGCAGGCAGCGTGCAGCCCGGGCATGGCCTGCAGAGCGACCCTCAAGCGGACTCTGGACTTTGACCCTCTACACAGCCCGAGGTCCCCTAGGCACAGGTACTGCTTCCCTCTCTCCGCGCCCAGCACCCCCTCCTCCTCCAGGGCCTCTCCGCTGAAGTACCTCCGCGTGCAGCAGCCCTCCCCTTTGGACTGTGTCGGACAAGCTTACCACAGGTGAGCTCTTGGCAGTAGGGGTCTGGAGAGGCTCGCTTGGTGAGGGTAGAGGGCTCTTGGATTGATAATATCATTGTTTCTTCCTATGGGTTGTAGACAAACTCAGACTATCGTATGTCAATCTCGTTGTTTCTTCCTGGTGGGTTGTAGGCAGTATCACACTATCGTATGTCCGAGTTGAGAGTAGCGCATGTGCAGCTGTAAAAGGCCACCGGGCGTTAGTGGTGCTCCATGCCCCTTGTGCAGAGGGTGGGCTTTAACTGACCCGTTTAGCGCTTAGATTGGCGGATGCTGTGCAGTTTCATCTGATCAAGCCTTTTTCCCGAAGCTGTTTACTTAACCAGGCCCCTACATAGTTATTGGCAACCTGGGAGCGGTGTGATCAGTATTTCATGGTGCCCACCAGGGCTGTTTGCAAATGATAGCACTTTGCCGAAACCATCACTTGGCCAGATTTACTTACGCAGGGAGAGAACCTCCTTCCCTGCACACGTCCAACCTCGACTTTTAGATTGAATATGATGTTTCGGTATAAAGTGTGTGAAACTAGTGCAGTGTCACGCACCTTAAAATGTGCTTGTTGATGCATCCCCATAGAGCGTCCACTTTTGTTACACCCTGCTACGTTGGATCACTTAATTCCACGCCCAAAATAGAGTCCCGTGTGACTCTTTTTGGAAGCGGTTGCACCTATAATGAGCATTTGCAATGCAATAGGTCTCGCATTTACGCGAGTTTGAGATATTGGCATTGTAAATGACAATGTCTTTTATTTATGTTTTGGTTTTTAAAACAAATAAAAGGCATTGTCATTTGCAATGCTAATAGATTAAACTTTCGCAAATGTGAGACCTATTGCATTGCAAATGCTTGTTTTATAAAAAATTGAGATTCTAGGTTAGATTATTTTTAAAACAACCTTACGTTTGAAGGAAATTTATAATAAAGCCCTGTTTTTAAATTTAAATTACAACAACACAAGCTCATTACCTCTTTATGGTCCAACCTTTTAAAATGATTTTTTATGTGGAGATTTTGAATTCACAATATTATCTTAAATACTGCACAATACAGAATTCTGTGAAAATATGTCATCTGGACAGTTGATACAATTTACTAAAATAATATCATAGCCGTACTGCTATTAAGCACGGCTAAAAGACATTGACAACGCCAATAGTTCTCGGATTGCCGAGACCTATTGGCTTTGCCAATGCTTGATTTTTGGGGGGCTGAACCGCAGATCCACTGCGGCGCTCAACGCGGCGCCCAGGGTAAACCCGCGATGGATCCCAAACCCAAGGGAAGCAAAAAATACACCCACTTACACACCAAAGCCCCACCGGATCCATGGGGTTTGGTGCATGCAGGGGGGTTGGCCCTGGCCACAGCCAGCCAACGGCCGTGTGCAGCAGTGGTTGTATTAGCGTACCATAATTAAGTATTACTTTATGTTAAAAAAAACATAGAAATTCACTGGAAAAAACAAAGGTTACAAAACGTTATAGTCAGGTTGACGTTTTACCCACGCAAACCCATAGAAATTCAGCAGTTATAGTTATACTTATAGTTATATTTATCTAAAGAAACTATAACTTGTGCCGTTAAGTAACTTTAGGCCACAAGTTATAGTTTCTTAAAGTATAACTATAAGCATAACCACAACTGCTGAATTTCCATGGTTTTGTGTGGGTAAAGTGTCAACCTAACTATAACTTCCCCGTAACTTTTGTTTCTTTTCAGTGAATACATATATATATATATATATATATATATATACACACACACACACTCACACACACACATATAATGTTGTTTTTGTTGTTCTCGTCCCCTCCTCGAAAGACACAGCCGACAAACCAGATGAATGATAAGAACTGACGTCAAGGAGCTGAAGTGGAGGTTTTATGGTTCCAGTGTCATCACACAACTCTACATCCGGCATCGAGAGGGAGCCAGTGCCACCTACTGGTGTCAGAGAGCTATTACAAACGTTTTCAGCTCAAGTCTGTGCCTGGGATATTCAAAGGTGAGGAATCTGCAGGTAGATTGAGTATTCACAATTACCAAAGCTAAGTGACTTTTCCTTTAAGAGCTAAACCAGGAAACATGAAGGAAGAGTTATATTTACCAGGCAATAGTAGTGAGCACTTAGATTTGTCTTCGCATCTGTCAATCTTTCGCCGTATTTTTCAATGTTGTCTTCTGTCCGACTACAGAAGCAGCAAGCTGTGTGAAAGCATATAATAAAACTGTTGAACTGTAAACTAGCTTTCATAGTAATTCATGTTAGAATAATACAAACAAGAGTATTAGAGTAGACTACCGGGTCATTTATGCCCAAAAAAGTCAGATTTTGCACAGTGGAAGCAGACAGTAAATTAAAGATATTAGGACTATATAATCGTACTCACCTGTGTTGATAACGTCAGTATTCCTACCCCTTTCTGGTCAGCAACATTTCATAATTCATAATTATCTTTTATGCACCACTGTTACTATTAGCAATCTCCTTGTTCGAGCTCCTGGAGACCTCTGAGTTGCTGAATCCAGCCGCCAAGGTAAAACTTCCCCACACATTCAAGGTCCCCTGCTCAGCATTTTGATTCAAACAATTTATCCTCTCTCTTGCAAAAGATACTAGAAATAAGATAAAGCCTTCTTCAGTCACAAACGTGCCCTGCCAATATCCTCCCCTCTTTTCAAAATATCATTTACCACAGATCCTAAAATCCCACCTCACTACCACAAGAGTAACAAGAAAGGTCAATAGGACTAAATAATTTCCTTTCATGACCGCAAATCGTGATTTAGAGCTTAAAGGCAACTGAGTCAGTCATAGCCACTATCAGGTAGAAACTCCTCCTTCCCCTGGCAAAAGATAAGTCCATGAATTTGCAGGAAGATAGAGTGTCCACCAGAAAGAGTGTTACCGAAGGTAAGTAAACTGTTCTTCAGATGGATACTTCTAACCTTTGATTTCCTCACCTTTTGAACAGAAACCAAAGCAGTCTCTCCTAAAAGATGGTGGGTCACGGGAATTGACTTACACCAAGAAATCCTACAGGAACAACTGGGTGAAATGGTCCTCTTTGTGGCCTTGGTTGTCGAGACAGTAATGCTTGGTGACGATGTAAATGGACATCCATGTCGAAGCCTGGCAGATATCCAACATGAGAACACCTCTTGTCAGCGCCATAGTGGTGGTCTTGGCTATGGTTGCCCCTTTTTAGGCAGAGCCTAGCATGTTTTTAGACACAGGGTGATCCACCTGGATATGGTTCGCTTCTAGACCACCTTCCCCTTCTTAGTATTGGCAAAGGCAACAAAAAGCTGATCATCGACCCAGTGCTCCTTTGTGCGCTTGAGGTTGAAGCTAAGAGCTCTTCTAAGGTATAATCTGTGAAGCCTCTTCTTCTCCTTAGAGGGGTGAGGTGGGGTGAAGAAGGCAGGGAGAGTGATGAATTGAACCACGTGGAAGTTCAACACCACCTTTGGCAGAAAGGAGGCATGAGTTCACACGTGTTGTCTGGAAAGAAGGTGGTATATGGAGGTTCCACTAAGACCGCATGCAGCTCACTGACAGCGCGCACAAGTAATTGCAATGAGGAATACTACATACATGTTCAGCAATCTTAGTGAGCAACTGCGCATAGCCTTGAAGAGTGCACACATCAAGACGTGAGGACTAAGTCAAGATACTATTGAAATATAATAAATGGCACAGGAGGGAACATGTATGTGAGCTCTTTTTAGGTTTCGCCTGCACAGCGTTTGAGCTGTTCTTGTGCAATCTATTGTTTTTATTATAAACTTAAAAGGGACTTACATCCCACCTCCTCTCTTTCCTAGCTTTTCATTTGTTTCTGTGCTTGCCACTCACTTTTCTTCCATTTCTATTGGCTGTAGCAGATTGTCCTACATTTACCAATGCTTGTTAAAAAGGGCAACTTTAATAATAAAGGTTGTCCAGGCAAACATAGAAAGGTTCGAAAAGTAATCTTTAACAATCCTACTGAAAAACCTTGCTGGGCCAGAAATAAAACAAACAATAAAAAGTACGTCACTTTGCTTAGAGAGTCACACTGACAAAGTCTGCACCAGACAACCACAATAAATAGATTTGGTAGATGGGCATTTAGCTGCAAGAATAACATCCACTACTTCAGGCAGATCGAAACCACTTAGTTGGAGCCGCTCATTCTCCACACATGGAGGAGTAGGTTGTGGGAATTTGGGTGAGGAACCCTGCCCTTTTGCTGAGATAGTAGGTCATCCTAAAGACGCATGTGGAACGGAGATCTAATGCTCCGACCCAGGAGATTGCAGTACCACCTTTTCCTGGCCCCACCTGCGGCTACGAGAATGATCTGTGCCTGATCTATTCTGATGTTTTTCAGTACTTGGGGAGAGAGAGGTGAGAAAGAAGGGCGTACAGGAGACTAAAGTCCCACTTCAAGCAGAAAGGGCCCCTCCTTTTTGAAGAAACTCCATCGTGCTGTGTTTAAAGTGATGGTGAAAAGGTTTAGCCAGGACATGCCGCACTGGTGAAGATGCCTCCCAGGGAAGACAAGATTCATGGCTCGCCTGCTGAAGTCTGCTGAGTTTGTTCAACAAATGGTAGAGTGGCAGCGCCTCATGGCATAGGACGACCCCACTCCGTCCTTTTTATTGCAGCAACACAGTATGGTCATGTTGTATGTAAGGACCTAAACCAGCTTCCTTTGATGGATGGAAGGAATGACTTCAGAGTTACTAAATGGCACAAAGTTCCATTGGGTTGATGTGGTGCCTCTGCTCCACTGGGACTAAGGCACCCTGCTCCACCTCTTCCAGAACACTGCCTCAACTGAGGAATTATGCGTTTATTACTGCTGTGAGATCTGGGTGGGGTAAGTAGAATGGTTTCTCACAGGTCAGGTTGGTATCTAACAGCCACCACTGGTGGTCCTAAGTTGCCTCCTTCGAAATAAGGATTTTGTCCGACAGGTATCCCCCTGTTTTGAGCGCCTTGAAGGCATAGGTTCCACTGCAATGCCCACATGTTCCACTAGGTCAGAGGGATTAACAAGATGCATGAGGCCAAGAGACCAGAAAGCCTCAGAACCATTTATGTTTGAATCACGGAGTAAGGCCATCTAGATTATAACCTGAATGTCCAGCCTAATTGCAGGAGTGGAAAAGCTTTCATTGCAACCATGTCTAAGACGGCCTCTATAAAAGGTATCCTCTGCTCAGGTGGGACTTTGCTTCGTTGATGGAAAGCTCAAAGAATGACAGAATGGTGACAGTTGTCTGAAGGTGGTCTGGAACTGACTGAGGCAAGCCCGACTTCAGTAGCCAGTCATCATGGTAAAAGAATACACATATTCCAAACTTGCAAAGATGTACCGCAACCACCACCATCACCTTCAAGGGAGGAGGTAAGGCTGAAGGGCAGGAAGGTGAACTGAAAGCGTTCCTACCCCACCATAAACCAAAGGAAGTGCTTGTGGGAACGCAGTATGGGTACATAAAAGTATGTGCACTAGAAGTCCAAGGACACCATCTGGTCCTTTGGATCCAAAGCAGAAAGCACCTGGGCCAGGGTCAATATCTTGAACCTGTCCTTCCGAAGAAAGGTGTTCAGAATACGGAGGTAAAAAAATTGACCTGAGTCATCTGGGCTTTTAGGGCACCAAACAAACAACAGGAGTAACATCCCTGCTTTTCTCAGCTTCTGGGACCCTTTGTCGAGCAGAGGTCTAACTTCTTGTGCCAAAATGGAGGCATGATCTGCTTGAGTCTGCCCAAAGACAAGTGGAACATGAGGGGAGGAGGATGTGAAGAGGAGGGCTAACCATGCTGAAAGGCCTAGAGCACCTTCTGGTCTGAAATTGCAGCATGTAAACTGGGCAAGAAAAAACTATTTAACTCCCGGTTCACGTGACCATGTGAGCTTGACGCAACAGCAGCCAGGGAGCAGAAGTAGGAGGACTGATGCCCATAGTGGATACAGCCTCTGCCATTACCATGTCCTCTTGAGCTGTGAAAGGTCTGCAATGGCTGTTGTATATTTGGGTTGGGAGGGGTGCCTCTGGGGGAGGATGAGACCCCAGAGTATTATCTTAACTCCAGTATTACGGATGAAATTGACGGGATGCAGATAACAAACCTGGACTGTACCCCAGCTTTCCTTGAAGCACTCCAAAGGAGAATTAACCTTTTCAACAAAGATCCTAGAGCCACAAATGGCATATCTATAAGGGATGCCTGCACTTCACCCAAAAAACCTGAGATCTGCATTCAGGCATGACGCCTGATCACTACACTGGTGCCTATGGCGAGAACCACACAGTCTGTCGTGTCCAGGTCGGGCCTCATAACCTATTTATCTGTGTCATGTCCATCTTGGATTATCTGAGCAATGGTTTTCCTGAATAGGTCAGGTATGGCACAAGGCATGCATATATCATTCCAAAAGGCACCGGTGCTCAGGGTCCTTGAAGCCAAACTGGAGAAAAAAGCTATTCTGTCGAAAACATTAACACACTTTGGCTCGCAGCCTGGAAGCACAGTAGGGAACGCATTGGGATTTACCCTGCCGATGCAAGCCTGAACCACCAAGCTCTAGGGAGTCGGTTGCTTGGTCAGGAAGAGTTGTTCCCCTAGGACAGGTCTATGCAGCTTAGCAACGATAATTTAAGGGGGAGCTGAACCGGGTTTAGACCAGGCTGTCCTGAAGGTTTATGTCAAAGCCTTGTTAAAAAGCTGAACAGGCTCAGAGGTGGCAGGCCCACGCTGCACGATTCTGTTAGAATATTTGCCTTAGTCTCTTTAGTAGGCAACTAAAGATCCAAAACGTCTGCTGGTCTGTGGACCACTATCATGAAGGAGGCACTTCCCAAAAGTGGAGTGCCACAGTTTAGAGCCCTATTCTGTCTCAAGGAGGTATCTAGGCTACTGGCATTCTGTAGGACTAAGTACAGGCCAGCATCTGTGTAATGAGAGGGGAGCAAATTATCTGCCTCCTCCTCGTCATCCTCATCATGTGAAGCATCTTTAAGACCTTTGAATGAGGTTAGAATATGACCCAACAAGACCTCTAGCCTTTGCTCTTACTGGTGTTGGGAAAGAGGTGGGATTTATTCAGAGCGTACAGCTGCTCATTGGTAATCTCATAGGAAGACATAGGCCTGGCACAGGCAGATGTTGGCTCCCGATCGGAGATAGGCATCTGGGTCAGATCCAAGGAAGTCACAACTGGAGTCAGGGTTGTCGTCTGAGCAGTCAGAGCCAACAAGGCTCCCATCACAAGTGTAGAGATGTGGTCCATGCTGGCAGGAGACCTGACAGAGTCCCAACAGGGTTAGTAGGCTCCATGGCAGGCCCGAAACTGGAAGTTCAAATGGAGGCCCCTGCGACTCCATAGTGGTCCAAAGTCACTCCAGTGGGAGCTGGCCTTGTCCTGAAAAGCTGCAGCACGGTCTCACAGAAGGTCTCTACCTGCTGCCGGGTTGAAAACGACCTGGGAAATTTGGGTGCACTATTATCAGCTTTGGGATGGGCTGGAAGTAAATCGATGGAATAGAGATGGGTCTTCTGAGTCCCAACTGAGCATCTTCTCCCCAGTGTTGGAGTGATGGACAATGATGAGTCCCTCTTGGGCTTCTTGTGGTGGTGATGAGAGTTGTCTCTCGACTTCGTCTTCCACTTTGAGTGGGACCAAGTCCTGGACTGGGAACTGGCCCGCAACATGGAGTGCGATCTGCTCCATTTCTTGTGCTTGCCAATGTATGGCTTTGTCATAATAGGTGTTACTTATCGCACCCGATAAATAACGTACACCATGGTACCCGATAAATAACTGACACCATGGTATCATTATTTATCAACGGCGATAAATAACGCCTCAACTCGTAATAAGGCCCATAGTCTTACACGGTCATGCAATGAAGAGAGAACAGCTTTTTTTTACCCCCCTTGCATCACTAAAATAACCAACAATAGGCATTATAGAATGTTCCTTAGTTTGGTGACGTCCGCTGAATGTTTCAGACATACTGTAACATCATTCACTGGATGGCTCATTTAATGGCTATAACCAATCCCAGACCAATTATGAATGCCTTGAACTGCCTTGTCATCCATTTTTAGATTTAACTGGGTGGCACTTGCTCCATTCATGGCAAAATGAGATCTCATTTGCCTTTGGTAGTTTTAAGTATTAGTCACATGGTAATCTGTGCACATTCTTCAGTCACTGGATAGCTAACTGTGTCTCCTTACATTATTTCCTCTTCACGACCATTTTGTTAGAAGAGCAGTCATATGAGTTTCCAGAGCAAGAGGTGAGCTAGTTTTTCATTTTGTCCCAGACATGAACATTGTAACTGTTGTTCATACTTCTAGCTTTGTAGGGGGTCTGTTATGGTAGCACATATCACCAGTAGGTACTTAATTACAAATACGCTGAATTCTTAATGGCCACCACCCTATTCTTGCAACCGCACAGTTATCATCGGTGTGCCGTATTCACTGCATGTGATTAACTCATTCCATTGTTGAAGGCAGATGCATTTGTTCTCATGTTTCAGATTCCCTTTTTGTTTAAGGAATTTGGAAGCTATAACAGTATATTTCTATTTCATTGTAACTCTAGCTACTCAGTCTAGCTGTCACAACTAAATGCTAAAGTTTAACATCTAAGAAACTTATCCTATTTGCTCTTCCACTTGTTGACAAGAGACATCACAATGCATTCTTTCTGCAGAGACACAATTGATTGCTTTATCTACGGAGTAACAGCACAACAGATCAAGATACCTCCCTCCTTCACAACTTGAATTATTTTCCTATTGAAACAGCATGTGTATAAACATCATCCCAAGAGGACTGTCTTACCATTGATCCGTCTACCAGGTCAGTGGCAGTGCATATATGCAATTGTTTATAATGGCATTTAGCATAATTGTTTAAGCACAGACAGATAAGATAGGCATAGCTAAAGTCAACATGCTTGGCCTGATTAGAGCTTTCTGCATATGCACCTATTAGCAAAACATACATGCACCCATAAATCACTACGGTTGTTGCCATCCTTGTTAAAAGCAAGATCTGATCTATAAAAACTTGAAATTCACACGCCTCTGTAGCACTTTTTTTTTGTTTTGACTTAATGGCCATTGGCATAGCCATGGTGCCATGATCCCTCATGAAAACAAGAAAAATTGCCCCTCTACCTAGAGTATGTTAGAAAAGACAGCTAGAGATCTGCTACCCCATTGGGGCCTCGTTCCATTGCACTGGCTGCACTACTGATAGCTTTGCACATTAATGGCATTTATGCCAATCACAGCAAAGTTAGCTTTAGCTTTACTGAGTATCAGAGCATCAGTCGTGACAGATCACGGATGATGTGAATCCTATAGTTCCTTCAGAGCAGTCTTTTTCACTTTGCTGTTACTTTGTCAGTTTATCTCTGTCTAAACGACACCTATGATGACAGTGCCTGTTCCATTTAGGGTATCCCTAGAGCTGCTAATAAGGAACCTGGTAGCCCTACATATTTCAATCAGCACTAGATGGGAAACTCCGAAGAACTCCACATTGAAAACTTTTAAGAAGGGATTTAATGTCCTCAATCTCTAAGTTCACTACTATCACTATTGTCGCTTTGCAGTATCTTCCAGGTCTTCTAGCTTGGATTCCAACTTAGGGGCCGATTCCGATCTCGGCCGGTAGTGCTCCGAATCGCATTCGGATTCACCGGATCCGATTCGGAGCCCTGTTTCCCGACCGAATCGTACGCGGGTCCGGCCGAGCGAGTACGATGCAAGCACCCGCGAAATCGCCGACCGACTCGAACGCGGCTTCAACACGCTCCGACCGACTCGCATGGACACGACTCGCACCGCGCTATGGAGACGTTTCCCGGCCGGGTAAGTACGATGCGCGCCGCGAGCAGTCCGACCGACTCGCGCCGTCCGGCTCGAAAAAGCTGTCGGAGCCGGACTTTGGGGGTCCGCATCGGACCCCCCTGTACGCGTAGGCGCGCGAGTCGCACACAGGGGGGACCCATGGGTCCCCCCTACCTGTGCAAGTACGCCGCGATGCGCATGGACGCGTACACGCTGTAGGGGGCGCCCTTGCCCGCCTCGCACCCATTGAGTCAATGGGAGCCCGCGTACGCGTTGTACGACCGGCTCCCATTGACTTCAATGGGAGTCCGACCGACTCGAGTCCGATAGCATGCGAATGCATCGTACTCGTCCGGTCGGACTGCTAGGGTCCGATTCGGTCGGAATTCTCTCCGGGTCCGGCTCGGTCGGAGAGATTTCCGGCCGGAATCGGAATCGGCCCCTTAGTCATAGCAGTAATGGCACAGGCTCTACATGCCCTCTGTTGCTGAAGCATTGATTCATGTACTTGAAGTTGTGGCTCCATAGTTGCAGCTGTGCCTTTCAGCCTCTTTATGTCTCACTGTTTCATCAACTCTTGTAAGAATCTTTGCAGGGAATTTGTCATTTATGCAGGAAGCTAGGGCAACCACTTACATGTCTATTCTCAGATCTTGTACATTAAAAAGGGCTGATTTATCCTGGGTCATACAAGCAAGACAATGGCCATTCACAACCTTCTAAATGTTGAGATTCCTCACAAGTTGCAGTGGGGTATGGCTTGAAGAGCTTCTTTTTGTACCTTGTGAGTTTACTTTTATCACTTTGCACAGAATTAGTGTTTTGTAGCTTCGCTTGTCCACCAGATTCAGCTGTCTGAATATTCTTATTGACTCTGTCAAGGACTCACTGTAATGATGAGGTATGAATGAGTGATTGAGTGATACCACGTATCCTCTGTCAGCTTCTCATACAGGAATGACCAACTTTCAACCATACATTATTTTAGATTCCTCTTGACAAAGAGTACTGGGGCCGCGAGCACAGACACAAGAGGTACACGGAAAGGAAAAAAGGACTGGGGTGAAATAATAAGTGGGATAGAAGGCACATTACAATGGTTAACAAATTGATTAGTGTAAGACACTACATATTCTCCCCATCATAAAGGGAAACATATTTGTCCAGAGCACAGTCTTTTAATCTCAAAGGAGGTTCTGCGTCTCTCCT
This sequence comes from Calotriton arnoldi, assembly GCA_963921515.1. Taxonomy (NCBI): domain Eukaryota; kingdom Metazoa; phylum Chordata; class Amphibia; order Caudata; family Salamandridae; genus Calotriton; species Calotriton arnoldi. The sequence continues at coordinate 42,823 of CAWUFW010017392.1, forward strand.
AAAATGAGCTGCACAATGTGGAAAGTGGCTTTGGCATAAACCTAATTTCTTGTCCAAAACAGGCAATTCAGGTTCAAGGGAATCTTACAAAAGGGAGAAGCACTTGCTGCAACAGAACGTTTTACTTACTTAGGTGTGCATTTTTCTACTAACAGACGATGGGGGACACATCTGAAATCAGCAAAATTGAAATTCATTAGATCCTCAGAAGCCCTTTATAGGTTTGCATCTAAAATTGGGAACAAGCCCATTAGAGAGCTTTTGGCCCTATATAAAAGTAAATGTATACCTAGTGTCAATTATGGTGCCTCTTTGTGGGGTCTTTATCAGTTCCCTGTTCAACCTCCTCTTACATAGTCCACAAGGAATTGGTGGCCCCCTATTTAGAAGACGGTTTGCAGACAAGTCCCATCATCCTTTGGCATAATATATGGAGTAAAGATGGCACTAAATTCACCAAAGAGATGATAAATGATTGCCTAACCGTGGAACATAGAGTGAGAATACCATGCTAATGGAAGTGGATGGGTATTTGAACATTGAGGATCCCGTTGAAGTTTTACAATTTAGCAAGAAAGACTTAAAATTGATTCTGATTGGGAAAAGGATGGCTGATAGGGAAACAAGAGAGTACCTTAAACTGACTGAGTCAATGTACATCTCAGGTCCCGTACAACCAACTGCCCAGAGCTATCTTACCTAGTATTGAATATTCAACATAGATTCCACTTAACTAGACTGCTAATAGGCACACTGCACTTTATGGTTGCTTTTCCTAAAACAGGATTTTGTTCACAAACGTTACCCAAATGCCCCAGCGATGGTAAGTCTAACCAGTCCACACTGCATTTTATTCTTTTTTTGTAACTTTTATAGGGACCCGAGGAAACATATATTGCGGCCACTGTTTTTAAAAGAATTTTTTTTTATTATACAGATGCTTTTAACTTTATTTGTAACTTTGACAATGCAAATTTATGTCATAGAGTATTTCTCATGCCATCCATAGAAGAAAACAGCTTTTACGTCTGGAGGTTTTAAGATATGAATACGAGTAGTAGAGGATAAAATACTATTATCAATTAATTGACATCTATCTCGGCAGTCATAGCTATTGATTATTACTCCCAGTCCTGTGTTTCGTTTATTTAATTTGTGTACATTCTGAGATCCTCTTTGTATGGACTTTAGTCATTTATTTTAAACATGAAGGTTTTTTAAGATGTTTGTATGAGTTTTATCTGCGTGATTCTTTTATGGATATTTTTATCCGAACAAAGATTTGTTGATGATGATGACTTGAAAGTTTTTCTTGTAGAGGGACAATTTCAGGTGAAGAAGGAGCGTGGTCATCACATGGACTGGGTATGACCAAAACCACATTAGAACCAATCTACCACGGGCCATTCTGGCCAACAAAAGAATGGAATCCTTTTTTCTTAACTACATGCAAGAGCTTGCTATATTTGCTCTCAAGAGATTTACTACATCATACTTAATCTTTACTTGGTCCCCTTACTGAACAATGCAGTCCTTGACTGCATTGCCGGTATTGAAGTAGCTACGCATCTTCACTTGCCTCAACATCAACATCAACATGTATGCCATACTTAAGGTTAGAGTTTATTGATCGTCAATCTGCCACAGAGTAACTCAAATTGAATTTTCCCTGGGTATTGTGCAGAGTGGTTTGATAAGACCACAACCTGGTTCTGAGTGCCGCTAATACTGGAACGCCTGGCTTAATTGCCACTAGATAGTTTACTTTACAAGCTGATTGGCTCTTTTGACCTGCCTATTACTTTGGCAGTGGTACAGGGAAGATTTCACACGTTCGATACCACTGATTTTTAAAAATGTAACCATTTCATGGGAAGTATAGTGCACCCCACTGCCACAGACTAAATCATGTGGACCTCACTACAAAATACACATTTAAAGAAATCAATAACTTCTCTGGTATTGGCTGTGATACAAATTTTACTTCAATTCACTTGCTAAAGTAGTTAATTCATGTTATGGCATAATACGTGTTCAAGGGTAGCGAATCCATGTTCCAATTAAATCAATGCCTGATATCATTCATTGTCCATCTGTTCATGACACAGATGTCATGGGACACTTATGTGTCTTGAAAGTTTTGACAGCAACACTGCATACTGTACGATTTCCCACATGTACCACCACATCAAGGTCCACAGATGGCCACCAATAAGTCATGAGAAGTTTTTTTACATACCAGTCATGCCCACATGTTTCTCATGCGCTAAGGCAATTAGTTGCTCTCTAAGAGCATAAAGTGGCAGTAAAACACCTCTACATAACAAGGCTTTGTCTTCTAAAGATAATTCACCCATGACTTTTCAAAAGGGTTGGAGAATAGAGTCAAGGTCTTTTTCACGGGTCAACCTATCACCACATTTTGTTTTCCTTTTTGAAGACATTGTCATTCTCCATTAATTGGGGCCAACATTCTCTTGAAACATATGGAGAGGAATTACTGTTGTCAGACAACCAGGCTGCTATCAAATCTTTGTCTTCATTCCAATCATTCTCACCTTCATCTTCCTCATGAGGCATTGGACAAAAAAATCAGCTGAGATATTCTGTTGCCCAGTAATAAACTGAACCTTAAACTGATACTCCTATAATTTGCATGTCAATTTGGCAATGCGGGGAGAACACGTGTCTGTTTCATCTCATTCCAATATGATAACTAAAGGCTTGTGGTCAGTGTGACTCAAGAACTCCTAACCCCACAGGAAACTTTTAAATTAATGTACAGCCCACACACAAGCCAAAATATTTAGTTTCAGTTTCTTTGAGTCTATGGGAAGAAAAAACAATGGTTTTACTTAATCCAGCCCCTAGACCAATCTGGCTGGCAACAGTGGTGACTACTCAAAGTGTTCATCAAAAGATTCAAGAGAGGGAGCATTATCTAACTGACTTTCCAATTCCCTCATGCTTGCTTCATACTCATTGATCCATATGAATTCAACATCATTTTTATCAATTTGCACATTCATTCAATTTTATGAGTATAGTTCTTAAAAACTGTAAAGAGATATTCACACATACCTAAGAAGGTTGCAAGTCTCTCCTTGTTCAAGGAGTATGAGATTTTGATATGGCAGACACAAGGGAAGGTTTAGGGTGCACATCACTGTCACTAAGCACATGACCATGGTAATCAACGTGAGAAATGTGCATTTTTCCCTTTTTAAGATCAAGCCACTTTCCTGAATTTTACACAGAACAGCCTTCAATATTGCAAAATGTTCATCAATGATTCCACTGTATGTTAAAACATCATCTTGAAAGGCTCTAACACCATGCATACCTGCAAACAGTTCAATCATTATTCTTTGAAAGACAGCGGATGCAGAACTGAGGACCAAGGACATCCTGAAGAACTGGTCTGCCCCTTTCAGGAGTTATAAAAGCAGTCTATTTTATTGAGTGCTTTTTTAGAAAAATGTGATTATATGCCGAGCTAAAAAATCTAGTGGTGAAAATATCTTGGCTTTTCCCTGAGTAATTACCATCTTGTTAATGAGAGGCAGTGATTGGCAGTTAGCCACCACACAGTTGAGCTAGTGAAGGTCTGTGCATAGTGTAACCACTCCTGTCGTCTTTTTTACTATCACCCAATAAGACAAACATTCAGAAGTGTTAATTTGTTCAATTAGACCTTCTCTGCACCACTTGTCTAGAATATTCATGACCTCTGAATGAGGAGAATGGGAGATGTTACATACTTGTTGCCTAATGGCTTGCATATTTTCCAATACGACAATTTGGTGCTAAAAGTTTTGCAAACAACCTAGATTATTACTGAAATCTTCCTTGAATTCTTCAAAGAGGGTTGTAACATCAAATTGGTGGCACTGACCACCATGCATTCTGCGAATATTCCTGCTAGATTTAAGTGCACTCTTGGTCTCAAGTTAATCGTATGTGTGCCTGTATATTATTGTGATTTTTGAGCCTGTGTTCACCAGAAAATTTGTTTTGCTTCCATTCACTTCGATACCACACTTGGGTTGGTTTTAATTCTTTTCCTTGCCAATGACTGGTAGAAGAAGTACTAGATTATACTCTTCTCCATCTGGTGTATCCTCCTGATCCTTCACAATAAACCCATTTTTTGTTATGGGTACTCCGACACACCTTTGAGAAATGATCACTCTAGCAACATCCTTTACAAGTTTTTCCAATTGCTGGACACGTTTTGTTGGAGGCTAATGGAAAGTTGATCTGCATATAAAGCACAAAGTTTAATTCTTTTTGTTTCCATGTCTTTTAGGTCCTCGAAACAGCCACGTCTACTGTATTTGTTTCTTTTATGCACCAAGTTGACTTGAGGATGCTGGACATCGATTTTGTGTAGTAATTTCGCACTTTTGCTAGATCTTTCAACACCTTTTTAACTCCTGCATGTCTTGAAGCTGATCTGCAGTTGATTGAAATGCATGTTAATCAACTGTAGATCAGTAGCAAGACATGCGGGGAGATATTGTGGACCTTATCCTCACACTTGGTCTTGACATGCTAATCCTGACTGAAACATGGCTAAATGACTCCTCTGCTCCTATCATCGACATACTTGTCCCTCCTAACCATGGCATTACTAGATTACATAGACTCAGAATACCAGGTGGAGGCATCACCTGCATACACAACATCAACCTCATTCTATCCACCTGCGAATACCTTTGCCTCGGTATCACTTGAAACAACAGACCTATATGCAAACTACACACAATCTACCACCTCACAAATTACAATCTGGGTGTCATAGAACAAATAATGGAAGCCATTGTAACAAACGCTGGTCAACATTGTACACAAAACTTCCTGGGAGACTTCAACCTCCAATGGAACGATTTGAATGATTCTGCAGTTAACAGTTTTAAAACCTTCCTTGCTGACCTTAACCTGACCCAATTTTGTGACAGGCCCACCCACAACAAATGGTTGACTTTAGATCGTATCATCGCAAAGCCCAACTCAATTAAATTGGAATCTATCCTCCCCAGTGATTGGACCGATCACCACTGCATCACAATCTTCATCAGGGAAGTTGTGAGAACCACGACGGCCCAACTAACGAAACACAGACACTGGAAAAGGAGCATGCACAACATCAACCGTAATGAACTGACCTCTCTTAGCCACAACATCCTGCCTCCTCCTGGAGAGATATCAGATGTCCATGATCTTACAAATCATTACACTCGGTCCATGGTGACTGTTCTTGACACGGTCGCTCCACTACAACTAAAAAGAGGGTCTGCAAAAGATTCCAAACAGCGGTATAATGGTAGCCTCAATACAGAAAGACGCATCTTGAGCCTAGCTGAACGTCAGTGGAGATCAGCTCCGTCCCTTGAACACCTCCAGCACTTGAGGTGATTGAGGAACATATAATGCAAAAGCATCAGAACTTCGAAAGCAACGTTTTTCAGAAACCAGCTGGATCAAGCCAACAACCGACCCAAAAATGTTTGAACTCATTAAAGCTCAATCGAATTGCACAGCTATTCCGTCCCCTGCTGGATATAATCCGCTTCCAAATTGCGAGGAATTCATCTGCTTCTTTCTCCAGAAGACAGAGAGCTTGATAAATTATATGCAGACTACTGTGGAACAACATCCTCTCCCACCTCAATCCATCCTCTCCACCTCCCGGACTACTGTTCCTTTGTGTCCCTCGGGGTATTTCCCCCAAAACAACGCCTCATGGAACTCTTCAAAACAGTTTAGGAAAGTACCATTCATAATATTCTAACAACGCTCAAACCCTCAAACCACTTCAATGACCCTCTATCTCCCAACTTCCTCAAGGAGATCATACCAGCAATACTCCCACTTTGGACCAAGATTGGTAATGCCTCCCTCCTTCAAGGCACTGTCCCCAACTGCCTAAAGTCCGGTCAGGTTTCCCCCCATCCGACAAAAAAACGAAAGCAGATCAAACTGACTTAAACAACTTCCAACCTATCTCCAATATTCCTACCTTGGCGAAGGTCCTTGAAAAATGTGTTCACATCCAACTCTGTAACTACATCGATAAATTCCGATTATTAGACCAATTTCAATCCGGTTTCCGTCGTGGGCACAGCACTGAATCAGCTATGACACACATAGTGGACGATGCCCTAAAAATGCTGGATCAGAACCAATCCTGTCTTTTAATCCTCCTTGACCTATCGTCGGCATTTGATGCGGTTAAGCATGACAACCTACCAGACCTTTTGGAACACCGTATGGGCTTATCAGGATCAGTCCATAACTGGTTCCCCTCCTATCTTCATAACAGGACTCAAACAGTCAAGGTTAATCACTGACTAACACAGACCACGCCGGTCACATTAGGGGTCCCACAGGGCTCCTCACTTTCGCCCACTCTCTTCAACCTGTTCATGGAACCTCTTATGGAAATTTTGAGTTCACACAACATCCACTATCACATGTACGTTGATGATACCCAACTATACTTAAAAGTCTCCCCCCAAGAAGATATCAGTTCCCTCAACACAACTCTTCAGAAAACTCAAAATTGGCTAGCATCCAATCACCTCAAACTAAATACTCAAAAAACGGAATTACTTCTAATCGCCTCACCTGTCATTGAAGAATGGTTGAAACATCTAACAGCGCTCAACTGCATTCCACAAGTCATTGACTCTGCAAGATCACTGGAATTAACTTTTGACAAGGACCTCAACATGCAGAAACACATCAGTGCAGCCAGCAATGGAGCGAATCACCAATTTAACATTCTAAGAAAATTAAAACCCTTCCTCCACCCCTGACTTCAACCATGCAGTGCAATCCCTAGTGATTCCCAGGATGGACTATGAAAGTGCAACCCTCTGTGGACTGCCCAGATCCAAAATGGCCCCTCTGAGAGCCTCGCTCAACTCTGCTGCTAGGCTCATCACCCGCTCAAAAAGAAACAACCACATCGCCCCTGATCTGAAATCCCTCCACTGGCTCCCTTTCGAGGCAAGAATCCAGCTAAAAATTGTCTGTATGACACACAAAGCCCTTCACTTCAAAACCCCTAAATATCTTACTCAGAAACTAGAACTCTCTGGTGGTTCCAGATCTTCAAGAAGCTCCAATACCTTACTTCTGAAACCTCAGAGATTCCACAAGAGGAAAACTTATAACCGATCTTTCTCTGGGATTGCTCTGAAAATTCGGAACACCTTGACCCCTAAAATCAGAATGAATCCCTCAAATCTGTCTTTCAAGAAAGAAGACAAAGTACTCCTTATGAACACATTTCTTCCCTAGATCCTAAGATGCGCATCCCGATTCCTCAACTTTCCTCATGACAACGGCATACAGACTAATTTGTGTTTTCGGCTTCTCAGTCCTGACACTACCCTCCCTTTTCTCGACACTACATGATTCTGCAGTTTTCTTGACTATAATACTTTTGTTTTTACTGGTTTATCTCCTGTGATCGCTGAACATTGTAAAGCATACCCTTCCTTTCCGGGTATTACCTTATCCTGTATTTTTTTCGAATATGATATTACTGTTATTATTGCTCTGCTCTCTGTATACTTGTAAAGCGCTTTGATACCCACAAGGGTCATGTTCGCGCTATAAAAAACTATCAAAATAAATAAATATCTGTAAGGTAGCATTTTATAGCATTGCATTTTCTTGTGCTTGGGAGCAAGTTGTGCACATTAAAACCTGGTCCCGAATCATCTCATCCACATCCTTCAATGAGCAAGTGTTGGCCAACATCCTTAATTTACCTACGTATGCATCGAAGGACTGTCCAGGAGCCTGATATCAATAATAAACATTTTACCTTTCCATGATAATGCTCATGGTTGTGTCGAAGTGGGACTGTATTCTATTTTTTAGCTCAATGAAAACATCCCATTCTGATGTATTCTTTTCTTTCTCTACAGATGCAATGTAATTGAAAAGCCTCCTTCCTTTTATTCCCAAGCAGTTGTAAAGGAATACCTGTTTTCTAGATGGAGTGAATCCCTCACATCCATAGCCTCCATTTGTTTTAAAAGCATTTGATCAAGTGGGGACTAGCTTTCTGTTGGAGAACCAGGACTATTGAGGAAGCTGCTAAGCATAGTGACAGCATTCATAACACCTGCTATGGTATGCTCAGGCTTATGCCACGTATGTCAATGAACACATAATAAAACGTAGAAAAAACAAAATCTATCGATGGTGTCCAATGTCCCTAGAAAAGAGTCAGTAGGCTAGAGGCAAAATGCAACACTAGATTATAAGAAGGTGTATAAAAATTGTAATTTGCAACACGTGTAGTGAAGTCTCTGACTTGGAAAAAAAAACTAACAAAATACATTTCAGTAACAGGAATCTCAGGTAGATGTCTCTCTCAAGTGTTCATTGTGGGTAATGCAGTGGTGCAGCTTCCGTCCAAATACCTTGACATAAATACTGATTCCCTCACAGGAGGCCTGTGATGGGGGTGCTGCAGCAAGTACACGCTCAGAGTTGAGGAAAGGGTTGGGGATGATATTGTTTCCACTTTTCAGTGACATGCAACAGAAGGTTCAGTGGACCTGGAGAAGGCAAAGTGGCGCTTGTGAAAAAGGTGCGCACCCACCTATGGTGCCAGAGATGACGGTGCTTGGTGTTTTTCTGCTCCTCTTCCACATTAACAAAGCTTGCACAAGGTAGGAGATGTGTGGGGAAGGACCCATCCCATAATTATTGCAAAATATGTTTATGTAATGATGAGGCACGAATGATTGATAATGCTATATTTTCTATCAGCTTACCAGCATTGAATGGCCGTCCCTCAAGAATACATCATTTTAGAATCCTACTGATACTGCGTGCCGGGGCCGCGAGCACAGACAGAAGAGGTACTTGGAACCGGAAGAAGGAGAAGGGTGGAACAATAGATGGGAATTAAGACACATTACAATGGTTAGCAAATTGGCACTACATTCACCCAGTGCTTTCTCATAAAATGTTTTCACCCTTTTGCCCAATTCACTTGGGGCCTGATTCACAGAACTAACTTACGCCAAAAACGTAAACGTAAAGTTAGTACTTTTTAGGTATTCACAGAATACACTTACTCATTTTGGTATTCACAGAATGAACTTACTCATTTCGGTATTCACAGAAGTTAGTAGTCCTAACTTTAGGACTACTAACTTCTGTGAATACCGAAATGAGTAAGTGTATTCTGTGAATACCTAAAAAGTACTAGCTTTACGTTTACGTTTTTGACGTAAGTTAGTTCTGTGAATCAGGCCCTTGGTTGTCAAGATATCGCTGGAGAGTTCATGGTGGGGACTATACCAGTCTCCAGCCCCAAGTCTGTTTGGCTTCCACCTATGCTCCTTTCTGTGCTACTCTCCTGCTGTCGACTCACCCTAACCAGGAACTCCTGTTCAGCCCACGAGACCGGATGACTCTTTTGGTACATTGCAAATGGTCCCTATTGGCAGCATATTCTCACAACCATTCCTTTTTCGGTCAAGCCTACACAGTGCTTGCGCTGTTAGGCGATCTGTTGTCTGTACTTTGTACTTTGTGGTGTCTGACTCACCCACGCTTTGGATTGGCTTTTCTGTGTGTTCTTTAAAAATCGTAGCCTGCAAATGGCTAAATGTGGGTGCATGTCCTACCTTTTCTGAGAAAGTCTGTCCCATGGAGTATTGCCGCGACGCGCACACAGCCCCTACGTGCAGTCGGTTTTTTAGGTTGAGCTTATACAGAGCTTGCGGGTCTGACTCTTCCCACGCTTTGTTTAGGGCTTGTGCCCTGAAACAACTGATAGTAACAAAGAAATATCACGTTCTGGTGGTTGTCCAGAAAACGAGGACGCAATGTTTATTTTTTCTGATGTGCAGGGCTTTATTGTGTTAACGCGTTCTTTGCAGCCGGGCTTAGATTTGCAGCCTGGAGGTCACAGTGTGGTGTTTGTTTACTTTGCTCATGGTGGCCCTTGTTCACGTGGAATGTTAGTTTTTTGCAGAGCACCGTGCGTGCCTCTCCCGCTGACATTGGTGTGGGATCTGAGTGTTTGGGGCAGTTTTTCCTGAGCCTGTAGTAAGTTCTTGCTAGCAATGTGTCCTGGGTGTTATATGGGGAGAAGAGGGGGAGGGCAGTGTGGATTATGTGTCAGTAGGGCTTCAGGATAGTGTTTGTGGGTTCCAGCATCGTATCTTTTGTTTGTCTCCAATGGCACTCGCCATCCTGTACCCTGGGGGGCTGTGTCCCCCAGAGCGTCACTGTGGGGCGGCTTCCATAATACGTTCGTCTTCTCTCAACTTGGCCGGGCCCCAGGGCGCATCGTTCCCTAGCTCAAGGGTGGGTCCCGCTGCACTGGGCCACAGGGCACACCCTCTTCCTACCAGTTTGGGTACCACGGGCTAGGTCCCACCGGTGCACAATTTTAGAAAAGTTCAGCCAGTTGAAAAATATACGATCGTCACTTCCACAATTACGTCTCACACAGCAACGCTTGCGGTGAACTACAGGTTGACAAAAAACAGAAGGCTTACGAGGAATGTCATGAACTACTTTAAAACACGGAAAACAACAAAATATCAAAACCCAGTGAATGATTCATGAAGAAGCTTACTGCCTTACGTTAAATTCCTTCAAATGAAAATAGTATGAACAAAATACAAGGATTTTCTATAATGAAAATATGCATGCATACAATATTGTATCCACCTACCTGTCTCACGTAATCGTTAAAAAATTGTAATATTATTTACGAGGCTCTTTTTTTATTTAGTCTCCATTTTATATCAGCCATTCACATATCTATGAGCAAACGGAAATTCCAGACTGCTGTCTCTGGTTGAGCAATGCCACTTTCTGAGCACGCGTGAGATGAATTGCTAAGCTTAAGGGAAGCCTAAAAGCGTGCGCGCGTCCCCCACGTCTCCATCTATTGTGGGGGCGCTCCTGGGGCGTCAGGAGGGAACAGCAGGGGTGGAATCTGCCCCCAATAGCATGTGCCTGTGCTGCAGACATGCCTAAAAAGGGAGGCGTGCGCTGGACTGGCAGCATTGCAAACCCCAGGTGAGTGTCAGCGCTGCGTTCACTTTCACTTTCACTGCAGCTTGTGTGGTCGCGCGTTGCAAGGTGTCGGCACTGCAAAGTTTCAACGCGGGTCGGTTGATATCCAGGTGTTTCCAGAGGCGTATCTGCCACTGGTGCAGCAGGTGCAGTGGCACCGGGGCCCACAGGCTTGAGGTGCCCACTGAACTCTGAGTATTGCTGTAATTTATAATTCAAACATCAACCAGGGGCAGTTCCTTAGTTGCACGAGGGCCCATGACACACTGGCTACGCTACTGGCATGTTCCCCTCCTAGAAGTGTTCAATGAAGTGCGACGTGCGGTGCTTGGACTTCACTCTCGCAGCATGGTCGCTGCTGCACCGGGCATGCCACCACAACACCGGCCACCTCTACCCGCGAAGCCTGGGAGGACAACACGGGGTGTTACTTCATCTCTCACTTGACACCATTATGGTTTCACCAAATTTGCACGGGGTATCCATCATTCAACTCTGCAGCTACGTTGGTGAAAATTCCAGTTCACTAGTCACAAGAGGTCTGCACAGCCAGCAGCTAAGCTACAACTCAGAGTCCAGCTGCATCTTGGCTCTTGTTAAAAGTGTAGACACGGCTCCCTTAGCCTAGAACCGACCCTTGTTCTGTCAGCCAGCGACCACAGAGATCACCAGATCAGTCCCTGCCCGTCTTCGTAATGTAAACAATGCACACCCAGGCCTTTATATAAACACTCCTGTCTATAGCGCTGAACCGCGGCTGCAGATTCACCCAAAGCAGCGCTTTTATCTTCTTCCTACACCCATTCCACTCTTCCACACGGTCCAGTTAAGGTCAAAGTGCAGATTCTTCAAAAAACAATTCCTTTTGCTCACCAGACCAAGGGTCAGCTGACTGTCCATCCATAAACCCATTTCACAAGCATTCTTACCCAGCTGTTGTTGCCAAAAGCACAAGTTACTAACTTGTGTAACGATATATCTGTAAGAGACAGTAGTTAGTGATAGATTCCTTACCTTAGAATATCCCCAGGCGTCAGGCTGGATCCGGAAAGTTTTGCGTAGCAGTACCCTTGCGCGTCGGTAGGCGGCGTCGTGCGGCTCCGCGTCCGTCGTCGGCGTCGTGATCGCCGGGATGACGTCGCGGGCAGTACTTAGGCGCCGCCCCTGCGCGCTGACGTCAGTTCTGTACCACGACTTTCCGCGCCAGGAACGCAGAGCCATGCAAGAAGCTGACACAGGTGTCTGAAAAATACTAGGGCCCTGAAAGGGATGTCCTTAACCCTAGAAATCAGTTCGCAGAACGGGGAGGATGGGTGGGGCGGTAAGGAATCTATCACTAACTACTGTCTCTTACAGATATATCGTTACACAAGTTAGTAACTTGTGCATCTGAAAGAGACACGTTAGTGATAGATTCCTTACCTTAGAATAGATACCCCAGCAATACCAACCCCGGTGGTGGGTCTGCGAACAAAGATCAGACAAGGAAGTCCTGGAGGACAGAACGGCCAAAGAAGCCGTCCCTCCGGACCTGACTGTCAAGGCAGTAATGCTTTGTAAACGTGTGCAGCGAGGCCCACGTAGCTGCCTGACAGATAACCGGCAGCGGAACACCGCGGCCCAAGGCCGTGGTAGCAGCCGTTGCCCTGGTGGAATGGGCACGCAGCCCAACAGGAGGCTCCTTCTTAGCCAAAGAATAGCAGGTCTTGATGCACAAGGTAACCCAGCGGGAGATGGTCCTCTTGTGCACCGCCCGACCTTTTTTGGCGCCCACGTAGCCAACAAAGAGCTGGTCATCCACCCGGAAGTGGTTTGTGCGGTCAATATAGAAAGAGAGCGCACGTTTTGGGTCCAGACGGTGGAGCCTCTCTTCCTCTCTGGAAGGATGCGGAGGCGGAAAGAAGGTGGGCAAAGTGATGGTCTGCCCAATGTGGAAAGCAGTAACCACCTTTGGCAAGAAGGACGGACGCGTCCGAAGAACAACCTTGTCTGGATGAACAGACAGAAAGGGAGGTTTGCAAGATAGAGCCTGGAGCTCACTCACCCGCCGAGCGGAGGTGATGGCCACCAGAAAGGCTGTCTTCAGAGTCAGAAGACGAAGAGGACAGTTATGCAGAGGCTCAAAGGGAGCGCACATTAAAAGGTAAGAACCAAGTTCAAGTCCCACTGAGGCATTACAAACGGAACAGGAGGGAAGAGGTGAGTAATGCCTTTTAAGAACCTGTTAACAACAGGGGACTTGAAAAGGGAGGGCTGATCAGGGAGCCTGAGGAAGGCCGAGATAGCAGAAAGATAACCCTTGATGGTACCCAGGGCAGAACCCTGTTGGGCCAGAGAGAGAAGGAACAGAAGGACCTCAGAAAGAGGGGCAGAAAGGGGATCCACAGCCTTTGCTGTGCACCATGCCACAAATTTGTTCCACCTGCAGGCGTATACCACCTTAGTGGAGGGACGCCTGGCTGCCAGAATCACATCACAAACTTCGGGAGGCAAGTCGAAAGGAATCAACTGCCGCCGCTCAATCTCCACGCAAGCAGGTGTAGACTGGACAGGTTCGGGTGGAGGACCGTCCCCTGCTGCTGCGACAGAAGATCCTCCCGAAGAGGCAGACGGATCGGGGGATCTATGCTCATATTGAGTAGCTCGGGATACCAAACTCTTCGAGCCCAGTCCGGAGCCACAAGAATGACTTGGGCCCGGTCGTGCCGAATCTTCTTCAACACTCTGGGTAGAAGTGGTATAGGCGGAAAGGCGTACAACAGACCGCAACTCCACTCGCGACGAAAAGCGTCGCCGGCGAGTGCCGCCTTGGAAATTCCAACGCGCAGAACTGATGACATTGCGCGTTCTCTTCGATGGCGAATAGATCTAACCAAGGCTCTCCCCACTGTAGAAAGAGTCCTTGCGCCACTTCCGAGTGAAGACGCCATTCGTGATCCATCATGCACCTGCGGCTGAGTTCGTCCGCCCTGGCGTTCAGAGAACCTGCCAGGTGTTGAACCATCAGGAACATGCCCTGATGTTCCAGCCATGTCCAGAGGCGCAGAGCCTCCTGACAAAGGGTCCAAGACCCCACCCCGCCCTGTTTGTTGCAGTACCACATGGCGGTGGTGTTGTCTGTGAACACCTGCACTACCTTCCCTTTGACAGAGGGAAGGAATGCCTTGAGTGCAAGCCGGATCGCCCGGAGCTCCAGAAGGTTGATATGGAGCCGGGACTCCGCCCGGAGACCAGAGGCCTCTGATCTCCGCCTCTCCCATGTGACCGCCCCATCCCAGAAGGGACGCGTCCGTCACAACTGTATGCTCTGGCTGGGGAAGGGAGAGGGATCTGCCCATGACCCATTGCCGGTTCGAGAGCCACCACTGCAACTGTTTTGCAGTCCCCTCCGAGATCTGGACGTGATCGGACAGGTTGCCCTGGTGCTGCGCCCACTGGAACTTCAGGTCCCACTGCAGAGCCCGCATATGCCATCTGGCATGATTGACCAGCAGGATGCAGGAGGCCATGAGGCCCAGCAGCCTCAGGGTCATCCGTACCGAAACCCAGGATAAAGGCCGAAAGATCGGAATCATAGCCTGAATATCCCGGACTCGCCGTTCGGGAGGATAGGCCCGAAACTGCGTCGTGTCCAGAACTGCTCCGATGAAAAGGAGCTGTGGAGAAGGAATTAGATGCGACTTCGGCACATTGATGGAGAACCCCAGCGAGTGCAGGAGTTCGGCCGTAGTCTGGAGGTGGGAGACGACTGCCTGGGACGAGCCCGCCTTCAGCAGCCAGTCGTCGAGGTAGGGGAAGACTGAAACCCCTGCCCGGCGCAGATGAGCTGCGACCACCGCCATCACTTTCGTGAACACCCGAGGGGCACTGGTAAGGCCAAAGGGGAGCACGGTGAACTGAAAATGCTCGGGGCCTACCGTGAACCGAAGGTAACGCCGGTGGGCCGGCAGGACGGGGATGTGGAAATACGCGTCCTGCAAGTCCAACGCTACCAACCAGTCTCCAGGGTCGAGGGCAGTCAAGACCTGAGCTAGGGTGAGCATCTTGAACTTCTCCTTCCGGAGGAAGCGATTGACGTTCCGGAGGTCCAAGATAGGACGCATGTCCTCCTTGTCCTTTTTGGGCACCAGAAAGTAGTGGGAGTAGCAACCACACCCTACTTCTGGGGTCGGAACATGCTCGATGGCCCTCTTGGTCAAGAGGGCCGTGACTTCCTTCTGTAGAAGCACCAAGTGATCCCCTGACATGCGGTGGAATTGAGGTGGCATGGCTGGGGGGTGGTCTCGAAGGGGAGGGAGTAGTCCCTTCGGACAATGTCCAAGACCCACCTGTCCGAGGTGATGGTGCGCCAGTGGGGAAGGTGATGGCGGACCCTGCCCCCTACTGGCGTGCCGTGCACCTGAAAGGAGGGACTAGGAGGGCTTGGAGGCCGCGGACGGGTTGGAGGTGGTGGCCTGACCCGCACGCTGGTTGCCCGATCCGCCACGGCGGAATCCACGTCCTCGGCCACGCGAAGACGCCTGCTGCGCGGGCCGGTGGCTGGGCTGATGACGTGAAGGGGCGCCCCTACCGTGGCCACGATAGGGGCGAAAAGCAGAAGGCAGCGGAGGGCGTGTAGCAGAAAGGCCCAGGGACTTTGCAGTAGCCCGTGAGTCCTTAAGCGCTCCAACGCATGGTCTGCTTTGGACCCAAAAAGACCGACTCCATCAAAGGGCATGTCCATGAGAGTATTCTGGACATCCCCTGAAAAACCAGTGGTTCTCAGCCAGGCGTGGCGCCGGAGCGCCACCGTCGTTGCAATCGACCTGCCCAGCGAGTCGGCGGTGTCAAGGCCACAACGGATAGTGTATTTGGCCGCATCCCTTCCTTCCGCAATGGCGCGGGAAAGCAGTGCCTGGACCTCCTCAGGGCACTGGGGCAAAACATCCGCCACCGAATCCCACAGGGAGTGGGTATATCGGCCCAAAAGACAAGCGGTGTTAACGGACCGCAAGCCAGCACTGGAGGAAGAAAAACCTTTCTTCCCAAACTGATCCAGGCGTTTGGATTCCCTATCCGGAGGAGCGGTAGGGAAGGCGGTTTGGGAAGCGGAGGCTTGGACAACCAAGCTCTCAGGAGTGGGGTGGACAGAAAGAAACAGGGGGTCGCCCGGAGCGGGGCGATGGCGTCGTGACACGTTCCGATCCACAGGAGCCCCTGTGTTGGGCTTGGACCAGGCGCCCAAAAGAACGTCAGTGAGGGCGTCGTTAAACGGCAGCACAGTCTCCGCAGAGGAGGCTGCCGGCTGAAGCACCTCTGTCAAGATGTTAGTCTTGACCGTCAAAGTAGGGAGCTGGAGACGTAAGGCCCCAGCAGCCCTACGCAACACCGTACCAAAATTGGCCCCCTCCTCCGTAGCCACGGGAGGAGACAGCATGCCAGTGTCAGGAGAAGTATCCAGACCACTGGCCTCCCCTAGACTCTCTGTCCAGTCCTCATCATACTGACAGTTGCGTGTCAGAGGGTCATCAGACCCCTCCCAGTCCTCCTGGTCCTCCTCTGGTTCAAAATAAGGAGGAGGAGGGACATTTGGGACCCAAGGTCCCATCGGCGCCGGAGCCGGCGTCGAGCGACGTCGCTCCGGGTCCATGTCCGGAGCCGGAAGGAACTGGGGGACGACGCCGCCCGGAGCCCAGGGCGGCGTCGAGGCACGGCACCGGAGACATCGGCGCCGGCGGAGGTGTCGTGAGGTCGACCGGCGTCGATGGGGGTTGTGGAGCCGGGATCGAGGCCGGGGCCGAAGCCGGAGCCGGGATCGAGGCTGGAGGCTCGGGCGACGCCGGGGCCGGAGCCGCCGGCGGCGCCGGAGCAACCCCATCAGGGCCCGCGGGGCCCGAAGGCGCACCGGAGGGGCCTGAAGGCCCGAAGAGGCGGGCCATGGCCGACAGGAACTCCTGTACCTTGGCCGGATCCGCCCCCGAACCCGGGAAGGGCGGGTATGACGGGGCGACTCCACAGGCAAGTCCGGGGCCGCGGGGGCGGGGACGGTGCCGGGAGGGGCCTCAGCCGAGTCGCGAGACCGGCGAGGCGAAGTCCGAGAGCGACGATGCTTCTTGGACTTCTTGTGCTTAGACTTACCGGACGAAGAAGTCGGCGACCGGTGTGCACTCCGCGAGCGACCCCTGGACCTCTCACGCGACCGGGGCTTCCGCGGAGCCGAATGCCGGGCCTCGAGGAGCTTTCGAGACCGCTCTCGCAAAGCTTTCGGGTTGAGGGCCTGGCATTCGGGACAAGACTCGGTGACGTGGCCTCGGCCGAGGCAGAAGAGACACTCCCAATGCGGGTCGGTGACGGACATCATCCGCGCACAGGCGCCGCATCGCTTGAAGCCGGGCATCCCTACGACACCGTAAAGTTGGAAAAAACCAGTGAAAAAATCACCAAAAAGTATGGTCAAAAATTGACCAGGGCACTGCTCTTCCCGGATCTGCGCTTGCTGGCGCGGAAAAAGAAGAACTGACGTCAGCGCGCAGGGGCGGCGCCTAAGTACTGCCCGCGACGTCATCCCGGCGATCACGACGCCGACGACGGACGCGGAGCCGCACGACGCCGCCTACCGACGCGCAAGGGTACTGCTACGCAAAACTTTCCGGATCCAGCCTGACGCCTGGGGATATTCTAAGGTAAGGAATCTATCACTAACGTGTCTCTTTCAGATATAAATATTACTCCCCCATGTCACCATTTTAAGGAAGTACGAGTATTCATAAACAGCATTTAGCCCCATATTGAAACAACACTCCCTATAGAACCTAATTGTGCCCTAAACTCGCCAACCATGCATCCCCGTTTCCAATGTAATCCACGGATTTACCAGCCCCCACAGCCAAATCATGTCCTAATCTATCTCCGATCCAGCCTTTAACCTAATTATCCCAAACAGCCTTTACTCGAAAAATCAACAGTACACCTTGATCAATCAAGCCACTGACAGGCACCCTGCCTGCCTCAAATAACTAAACCAGCCCCCTAGCTCCCCACTAGCCCTCCTGCTCTCACTATAAATGTTTCAGCTCCACTGCTCTGTGCTGCTCCCTAGCCCAGCCCCAGTTAGCGCCCCAGTGCCTCCGCTTCCTCTCCCTCCTTCCAGGCCCGCCCCTGAACACTTCCCGCGCCTGCCTTCCTTTCATCTTCCGCCGGAACCGGACACTCTCCTCCATTTATCTCCCTCTCCTCCCTGGAAGCCGTGCTCACTGGAAGGGAAAAACAAGCATTTGCAATTTAATAGGTCTCACATTAGTGCCAGTTAGAGCTACTGGCGTTGCAAATCAAACTGTTTGTTACATTTATTATTTTGTATTTTTTATCATCCCAGCAGTAGCATAGGTAATAAATTAGATTCCACGAAGCAAGGAAAGGGTGCAGTACCTTATATGGCTAATAGAGGTCCCTTTACAACTCCACAGGGTCACCTAGTAACAGCCTGTGGTACTGCACCCTTTCCTTGCTTTGTGGAATTTCTTTTCTTACTTATGCTACTGCTGGGACATTTTTAAACAAAAAAAAACTAACAAACATTATCATTTGCAACGGTAATAGCTCAAACTTAACCTAATGCGAGACCTATTGCTTTGCAAATGCTTGTTTATGTTGCCATCTGGCAACTGTCCACTGTCTAAGATAATGTGGCAGTGACATCTTGAAAGGACATGCTTCATGTGCCATGCACTGGGCCTTGATACTTGGGTTTTTCTGAAGTCTGCTCTTCACAGGAGTTGCCAGTCAAAGTGCTGCAGAAGCACTTCCGCTTCTCACACCTGATGCAAGTTTGTATCACATTAGGCACTGGGCAGAGCAACCCAAAGCATCATGAAGAAGCAGCCACCTTGGAGCCCAGGTAGATCTGTCACAACATTTGGAGCCCGATTTAGATATGGGTATGCGGCCCGTTTCTCCACCAAGGCGGTGGAGTAAAGTACTCTGCCACAGTGATGGAGATGCTGGCAGCCTAATTTAGAAATGACTGCCAAGCTGGTGGTCATTTCTAAAGCATTGGAAGGAACGGCCGTTGTGGTGGTTCCTGTCAACGCTTTATGCAGTTTGGTGCATGGCTCCATCAACATGAGGGTGCCTTGCACCAAACTGTTTCCTTTATTTCTATTCTCAAAAAGAAAATCCCTAAGCAGGAGTCCTCTCTCATGGCGAGGGGAGCACCTAGCAGTTTTCAATGCCCCTTACCACCAGGGTTTTCCTAGGGGTGACGAACAGTAAAACTGACCTCCAATTTAGCCCATCTAAATTAGGCGGGTGGAATTACAGGTTTGCCTCAGACTGCCCTTACTCCACTGGGCCGTCAGAGGGCTTTAATCACAGCGGAGACGGAGTAGTCTCCGCCGGGATTAAACCAAGGTCAGCCTGCATATAAATTCAGCGGGCAGACGGCATTCCTGTCTGTAAGGATACTCCATCGCAGTTGCGATGGAGTATCCTTACCGCTAAGAAGGAAATCGGGTCCTTAGTTTTAAAGTTAAATAAAGTTTTGCATTTCTGTGTGTATTAAAACCTGGGGCAAGGTTGTATTTGAATCTTTTATGGTTCTTCCTAATCCAAAGTGCGGTCCCTTCAAACATTATCTCTTTACCTGCTTTCCTCAAACAAAACTTAAAATTTCTCTGACATTCACTGAATAATAACACTTTTGAGTCAAAATCCATCACTCCCACTCTTTACTCAGATCAAAGAGGGAGTATTTCAAAAGTTATTTTTAGTATGTTGTGGTCTGCAATCTATACAGAGTTAACAATGAGGACATTACATGGTCTTCAGTTAACGCAAACTAACGGTCCCAATGGAGGCAAACCAACTGGAGGTCAGAACAGAAATTATTAAATAATTCTCAGTTAAATAGTAATTGCCATGAATGACCATTTAATGTCTTTACAGGAAACTGGAAAAGGTGATATAACTGAGGAATGAAAAATGCAAGCTAAGTGTGTACTGTGCTTAGATGGCAGGTAGCCTTTCCAAGTATACCAAAGTGGCATTGCTCACCTAACTTGAAAAATGCAATAGTAGAAATAGTAACAGGTAGCTGGGGGTGGTAGGTACCTGTGAGTTGGCAAAAATAACCTCACAAGGAGCAGTCAATGTTGAGCTAACTGGGAACTTCCAATAATGGGAGGAAACTTGCACTGCTGCTTTCCATGTTGTACCTCGTCTCTGAGGGAAGCTTTAGGACTAGTACCTGTGCTGTACACTGTGTGAAATTTACAATGCTGCAGCCCATGTGATATTTTCCAGTGTGTTTTTATGAAGATTGAAATCAACCTTTGTTTGTATACCAAAACTGTTGATTTTGTCAATGTTTGCTTAGAAGAGCAGCTAAAAGTCTGATGTAAAAACAGAGAACTATAGAGAGCATGGCAGGCCAAAAGATACCACAGATGCAGGTGCTCAGGGGCAACTAACCAACTGGCGACTGAGCATGCCAGGGTGCTATTTATTTATCCCCTGACACGGCTCCCAGAGTCAGGATTAAGTGGGTGAGTGTGACCTGGCTACCAAGTGGCACATTACATTTTTACCTAGCACAGTTACTTTCATGGGAAACATAAAGACTAACTAACTAACAACATGGTCATTAGTTAACGCACATCCCCCATTTGTCTTCAGGGTTACAAGGCATAGAATTACAAACATTGAGATGGGTCATAGATGGTAATGGCCAGTGTCCCACCCTGGTGGTGTGCCAGCTAACAATTCTGTCTATTTCGCAGGGCGGTGATTGGTATCAGCCCCTATCATGGCTCTCCTGGTTGGCATTTAGAGTTCTTCAGCTCTCTGGTTCAATTCTGTGTTGGTCCATAGTTTGTTAACAGCACAAGTTGCACTCACCGTGGCAAGATGGCGGCTGTGTAAGTGTTGCAAGTAGCCACCCATCGACCGCTCCATGGCTAATCGTGAAACTGCTTGAAACTACTCGGAAAAGGGCTTGTAACTATTTTGATGGTTACCCCTTGGATTTTGGAGGACTTGAGGCGGCCGCGAGGAAGAATATTAAAGCGAAGAATTGCCGGTTTCGATCACCTGCTGCTTTGCGCTGTACGGAGGGTGTTGCTTGATTGGTGCAGCGGGGGACGCCACCTACAGCTCTTCGGTATGCCTCCAAAACAAGTGAAGCCCCCCCCCGGGACCGGGCGGAGGGCAGTGCAACGGGGGCTGGGGTGGCGGGGATTCCCCGTGGTCCTTTAGCCCCTCGGAAGACACCGGCTGGAAGGAAGGATGGAGACGCTGCTCCCGTAACAGGAAACAGCGAGCTGGAGGTGGGGAAGACCAAAACCAAAGGTCAGCGTCTCAGTGATGAGGCGGGACCTTCGAAGCAGCGGGTGATCCCAGGGATGTTTGCTGGTCGTGGCAAGGTGGAGGAGAAGGGAGATATTCCTGCCAGTATTGACGGTGAGACTTTGCTTACACCGGCTGTGGATATTTCTAGCCCCCCACTCGTGGACAATGTGAATACGAGGCTTGTAACTTTGGGGTCTGCGGAATCCTTACATGGCTGTATAGAAGGTGCTGAGACTATTTTGGCAAAGGAAACAGGGTATGATGGCTTAGTAAATGGCTCTAAGTTTTTACAGGCTCAGGGTAAATCTGGTGAGACCCCAGAATGTGGTGAAAAATTATTTTCTCTTAATGAGGATTCAGAACTATACAATCTTAGTGGTGGAGCAGTATCTGAGTTGGATAACTGAGAACTGGAGTCCGACAGTTCATCTTCTAATCCTAGCACTCAAAAGCGGCTTCCCCCCCAAACTAGGAGATCGCGAAACAAAGCGGGGAAAGAGTTTGAGGCCAGGCTCTCGGAATCGGACCAGAGTCGCTCTAGTCAATTAAAATGGGATTATTCAACCTCGCATTTCTTTACGGAGGACGGTGGTCTTCAGGGAGAGGATATCATACAAGGGGCTAAAGAGCTGCTCGATGAACCTAAGCATGCGGTGGATTCCTCCCCTTCAATGAGCTTAATTTATTCTACGCTCAAACAGATACAGGGGGAAGCTAGACAGGAGCACAAGAGGGCTCAACTTGCAACAAAAAAACTTCAAGGTGCTATTAGGAAAAGTGAACAAGGCATGTACAGAGATTGCAGAGAGAACTTCTGCTTTGGAAGAGCGAATAGTAGTACTAGAGGCTGGAACTGAGAGTTTTGCTCGTCAAGCCACAGCAAATGAATCTCGGATGGTGGATGTCATGGCGAAACTTGAAGATTTTGAAAATCGCCAAAGGCGCAATAACTTGAGACTTCTGGGCATACCTGAAAATGCAGAAGGGTTGTGTTGCGCTTATTGAAGGGTGGCTTCCCCGAACTAGCACACTGGATGGAGGTCCAGCGTGTTCATCGCTTCCCACTTATGCTCAGAAGTAGGAAAGGGCAGAATGTTGTAAATGAAAAGCCCAGAATCATCCTAATATTTTTGGGGAATTTTCTCCTGCGACAGGCAGTATTTGATAAAGCCCGGCCAGAAGCACGTCGCTCGGCCGAGGGGCGCACCTTCTTTGTCAGGCCGGATTTCTGCCACACTACGGTGGAAAGAAGGCGGAGGCTTCGACAATTAATTACACCCTTCCAAAAGATAGGGTGTGAGGCTTATTTATTAAGTCCGGCTCGACTTAAAATTATATATAGGGGAACCACCAGAGTATTTTCATCGGAGATACAAGCTCAGGATTTTCTACGAGAGATTTCTGAGACCAGAAACCAGTTAGAACCTGAGGGGTGATTAGATGAAGTTTGGATGAATCTGTGTAAATCAGCGTTTTTCTTTCTCTTTTTTTTCTCTTTTGGGTGGAGCTAGATGGGTGGAGGTGGGGTTGCAGCACTATACAGGAGGCATCACAAGGGTCTTCGGACCTTTTTTGTCTAGGGAGGGGGGAAAGGGTGGTGGAGTGGTGGTTTGGTGCGAGGGGGGTGAGTAGAGGGACTGAAGTGGGGCTGATCCAGCAGGCTAACTTTGATTTAATGGTATCAGGGATTAGGAACAGATTGGATTTTTCCTGTATCACCAATGGGTTTGGGTAATTTAAGAATTGCCTCTGTTAACATTTGTGGTTTGAATAACCCCCTTAAAAAACGAAGAGTCAATGAAGAGATTCAATATCTGAATGCAGACATAGTATGTTTGCAAGAGACGCATATAGAGTCTACCCGACAGAAGGCGGCTGAACTAGCTGGATATCAGTTGATTTCTGCCACATCACAGGGAATACGAACAAGAGGGGTCGCTGTTATGGCTCGCAAGAAAGCATTTAGATTTCCACAATATGAATCAGACCAACTCGGTAGTTGGGTTATCATGCAATGTGTTGTGGATAAATTTTCTTTTACACTTTGCTCGGTGCATGGCTCTGTATTCGACGACCCTGCCTTGCTCAATTGGCTGAATACAGAGTTGGTTGGGTGGCCGTTGCCCCTGATTGTTTGTGGGGATTTTAATATAAATTTAAGTACTAACAATATTAAGCTTGGTGAGCGGTCATATCATGGCCGTAAGCCCAAAGTTTTCAAGGCATTATGTAACTTATGTACGACACATGGGCTTACTGATGATTGGGCCACACTGGAATCTCAAGATCCAGGATATACTTTTTTTTCTGCCCCACATCAAACTCACGCTAGGTTAGATTATTTTTTTGTGTCTCAGGAGGTGCTGACAAGATGTCGCATTGTAAAATTCCCCCGTGTGATGTCCGATCATAATCCGTTAGTCCTAGAAATGTCAATGCATACACTAAAGCCCCCTATATCTGGCTGGACCATCAACAGAGCACTTCTTTATGAGGAAGAATATATTCAACATATGAGGGAATGGATTCCTAGATTTATAACTGAGAATAGGGGTAGTATGGGATGCATTAAATGCTGGGATAAGAGGGGAAACATTAAGATATGGATGGGCTACGCAGTTGAAGGAAAAGGAATATCTTCAGGAGCAGTATAGAAGATTAAGTGAAGCAGAAACCCAGTTGGTACAGGCACTTACAAAAAAGGGGGAAGTAGAGCAGGCACAAGTAAAGGTGGCTTTGGCAAAATCCACAATTTTGGATTTGTCGGCAAATAAGGCAGCTGGGAAATACTGCGCTTGGTGGTCCAAAATGTATGAATGTAACGAGAGAGTGGGACATCTGCTAGCGCTTCGTACTAGACAACGGATAACAAAAGGGGGGATACAGCAAATTGAGGAGCCGGGGGTAGGTTTAGACACTGAGCCTCTGGAAATACGGGCCGCCTTTCAACGCTTTTACCAGAAACTCTATACGGAAGAAATTAGCAATGTGGAGGAAGCCATTCAGAACTACATAGCCGGGATTTCATGTGAGAAATTGTCTCTAGAAGAAAGTGAGGCGTTAGAGGTACCCATTACGGCGGATGAAATTCAAGGCGCAATTAGTTCGCTGGTAAATGGGAAGGCGGTAGGAACAGACTCCATTACGGGGGAATTCTATAAAATCTTTGGTCCCTCCCTACAGGAATTGAAGAAAGATGTGTTTTTGGAAGCTCAGGCTGGGCGAGGAGCTCCTGATTCCTGGAGGTCAGCCAATATTGTCGTAGTCCCCAAGAAAGGCAAGCCGGTCAGAGAGATGGGGTCTTATCGTCCTATCACCTTAATAAATAGCGACGTTAAGGTATATGCCAACATTTTGGCTAAACGATTGGCGACTGTTATTAAGAAACTGGTTTCCCCAACTCAGCATGGATTTGTCCCAGGACGCAGTACAATAGACCATATTCAGCGGGTTATTGCTCTTTTTGATGCTGCAGGTATTACCGGGGACCCTATCGGGCTTATCCTGCTAGATGTGGAGAAAGCCTTTGATAGGGTGTCCTGGTCCTTTTTGTGGGCAACTTTAAAGAGCACAGGGCTGTGGGGAAAGTTTCACTACGGCTATTGAAATAATGTATAATAACCCGGTGGTTAGAATATCAATAATGGGTGAGATGTCGGATCCTGTTTTAATCAGCAGGGGGACTCGTCAGGGATGTCCGTGCTCCCCCCTATTGTTTGCATTATATATCGATCCGCTAGTTAGGAAGATTGAGTGTAATAATCGGATTTTAGGAGTACAAAGCAATGGGGGGAGCACTAAGATATTGGCATATGCCGATGATCTTGCAATTATCACCTCGAATCCCATGGATGTATTAAAGGAGATTGAAAATGAAGCTGATACTTTTGGGAAGATTTTTGGTTACCGCCTTAATCAAAATAAGACCCAAGTTCTGGTTGGCAAGGGGCTCCAGTTGAGTGATCCGCGGGTGGTACAGAAAGCAGTATATCTTGGAGTGGATGTAACGGCAGATGTGTCTAAGATAACAGAAATTTATTTGAACCCATTACTCCTTAAGTTTAAAACTGAATTTAGCAGACTTGAGAACCTTAAACTTACGTTGGTGGGGAGATGTAATGTCATTTCGCTGCTTTTTTTTACTAAAGATTTTATATTTTTTTAGGGCGATACCCTTGACTATCTGTAGTACATGGTTTAATGCTATGAATCAGCTGTTCTCTAGGTTTATTTGGGCTAAATGCTGCCCTCGAAGAGCGCTTAAATTCTTAACATTGTCAAGAGACAGAGGTGGGTGGGCAGTACCCAATCTTCAGCTTTATCACTGGGCCTCAGTTTTACATAAAATGGGAATTTTACTCAGCAGGGAGCTGGACATGACACAGATAGGTACCTCAATTTCAATTTTGGAGCTAATATTAGGTGAAAAGGCTAGGGGATGTCTTCTGCGCCACACAGAATTTAACTATTATAAAAGGGTAAAGTTTAAAACCCTAATTTGTGCGTTTAAAGTTTGGACTTCGGTTCGGAAAAAATTAGGTCTGGGACGTATTATGCTTATACCCCAATATATAGTAATAACTCCCTCCCAAATGTCTTTAATGATGGGCATATGAGATATTGGTATGACAAGGGTGTGAGGATATTAGGGGATGTTATAGACGAGACAGGGGTATTATTGTTCGATAACATTAGGGACAGATTTGAGCTTGATAATAGACAGTTTTTTAAATATCTTCAGATAAGAGATTTTTTACCTGTGGGTTTTCTAGGGTGAGCTTGATGGAGATGCTATCTAGTGGTTCAACCACATTAGGCGGGATATATAAAATTCTGAATGAGTTGATACCTGACGATTTGACCAAACATTCTGATCGATGGCAGAAACTTCTACAGGTGGGATTGGGGGAAGCTGAATACTCATTGTACTTGGCCCAGACATCATTTATTGCGGCTAATCTTCAACTTCAGTGATTTAAAACATGGTTCAATCGTTACATCACACCGGCTAAGATTGCTAAATGGGGTAGGGAGGCAGGATCAACCTGCCCGCGGTGCGGTTATCAAGCTGCTGATAGTGTTCATATGTTTGCTTCCTGCCCCGTTTTAGATATTTTGAAACAGGATGTTAGCATTACCTTGGAAACCATGCTGGGGAGGAAAATTGATTTGTTAGCACAACTGATTGTACTTGGGGTGGGATGTCCTTTATTTTCAAGTCAGGTTCAGACTTTTTTGTATATTGCCATGATGGTTTTTAGACTTTGCCTGGCCACCCATTGGCTTGATCCTGTTCCCCCGACCTGTCAACAGTGGTTAGGAAGATTTCTAGCTGTGTATAGGCTAGAAATGGCAGTATATTCTAGAAGGGTCGTAAGGCAAAAGCTAAAGGGCTGGCAATTTGGGCTCCCCTAATGAACTGGCCTCGGGAGAATAATGAACAGTGACACTGATTTGGAAGTATATCGGGGATTGTTAAAAAGCTTTCCTTTTCTGTTTATTTCAGGGACGGCCAAGAATGTTGGGGTTTTATATTCAATCTCTTGGGCAATTGCAAGTTACATGTTTTCTTTGTTATAATCTCTGATGAAATGAATTTCTTTTTAGGAGCGCTGGATCAGCAATCGGGGGGTGGGGGGTGGGGGGAGTAACTCGGTAGAAATTGGAATGCATATTTTGGTTTCTTGCTGTACTGTATTAAAGAAAAATCTGAATAAAGACTATTTAAAAAAAAAAAAAAAAAAGATGCACTCACCAGTGATTCAACTTCCAAAGTTCTCTTTTTCCATTTTTTGAAGAAGGATATACTTTATCAACTCATGGCCTTTCTGTGATGTGATCATCATGCCTTTTTTCGCCTTGAGACTTGTGGACGTCTTTTAAAGTGCATTTGAAATTTCCCTCCCACATGTCAATCCCATGTCAGGACCAAGTCGCCTTGCTTTTTACAGGTGTTCTTTGCATGTCTCACTTTGTTGGCAACTTCGTTTGTTTGCTGTCATCATTGTTGGCTGGCTATAAGGTCCACTAGATTGGGAAACCACATGATAGCCCAAACATCCGGGTTGCTGGTGAGCCCTTCGTTGTGCAGTAAGGTGTGTCTCTGAATGTCTGGAGAAACTGATGGATTGCTTGTTCTATATTGTTGGTGTGTTCTAGACATATGCATATTACATTATTGAGGGTTCTCATGAGGATTTCTACCTCCCCATTGGCTTGCGGACAATGTGGGATAATCTTCCTGTGATGGATTCCTAGTGATTCGAAATAATGCAGAAAACTATGTGCTCTGGCCCACTGTTGGATTTTAACAACTTTGGCAGGCGGAAGGAGCTCAGTACTTTCTCCAGTTTTGGCTGAATATGTTCAAAGTCTTTGGATGGGACTATTTCAACCAGCATTGATGTCACACCAGAGCTGCTTTGGTTACTTGGCATCACTGGCATTCAGAGACTGCATTGTCAACCAGGGCATCCATCTGTGGGAACCACACCTTCTCACAAATACAGCCTTATTTTTAATGGCACCCTGGTGGCATTCATGTGCCAGTTGATCTACATGTTAGTGGAGAGTTTGGGGTATGATGAGGTGGCTGCCTCGGAGAAGAAGTCCACTGTCCCTGCTGCAGAGTTCATTCTGGACTGCCATAGGGCCTTCAAGCCCATCTGGCTGTGGATATCTTTGTCACGGTTGTCATGCAGGAAAGTTTTCAATTGGTTGGTATGGGCTTCTTGGGCTGCCCTTTTGAGGCAGTAATCTGAACATGACTACTCTGCCAAATCATCATGGAGCAGAGCACATGGATATGCAATCACGGCTACCCACTTAGCATATTCACTTGCTTCTGAGGTAGTTGGGGACCGGATGCGTCTGTGAGTGAGTTATGTGATAGTCAGTCGGGTGTTGCTCCCTGGTCGGTAACACACTGTAAATTGATACTTTTCCAATTGAAGTGTACATTTTTCAATCCACAGGGGTGGACGAGGTGCAGTTCCTGCACCGAGTGGCGTCGATGGTTTATGGTCTGTCACGTTGAAGGAGCGTCCCTAAAGGTACAAGTGAAAATGGGGTTGCACCCATTTTCACTTGTACCTTTAGGGACGCTCTAAATTTCCAGCTATCATTTTTCAGTCTCTTCTAGAGCTCGGCTGGTAAAAGCAAGGGGTTTCCATTTGATAGTGCTGTGCTGTTGCAAGAGAACTGCCCCCAGTCGGATGGGCCTGACATGCACCATCATTTCGGAGTCCTAAAGGGGTCAAACTACCCCACAGTGAGGTCTTGATAAAGCGACTCCTTGATTTCTTGTAATGCCTGATTTTCTGTGGCACCCGTCTGCCACATGGATTTTGTCTTTGTAAGTACCCTTAGCAGGCCAGACAGCGTGGTGAGGTTTAGGATAAATCTCCCACAATATGTTGCCAGTCAAGAAAACTGCGAAACTCTGCTACTGTCTTGGGACAGGCAGCTTTCTTGATGCAAGACACCTTTGAATGGTCAACAAACATCAACATGCATCCCTTCACCAAAGAACATAGTTCAGACAAAATGAACCTCCAGTTTTAAAACTTTACACTTGTTTTTACAGAATGTTACACCCATGTCTACCAGTCTCTGCAGCTTGGCTCTGAGTCACTGGTGATGTTCAGGGATGGAGCATGCATGCACCTGAGTGCTGTCACAATATTGAAAACACTCTCCTGCCCGCCACAACTTCTTTGATGGCATTTTTGAAGACCTCTGAGCCAAAGCGATGCCAAAGTTCAGCCTACTGCATCTTTAGAGACCGAAATGGGTTGAAAAAATGGTAACATATCAACAGTCTTCTTGGAAATCTAGTTGACGGTAGTCAGAATTTGACTAGTTTTGAACATCATTTGGCTCTGTTGAGGTCGGCTACGAAGTCATCAATTGTGGGTTTATGTGATGCTCCTTTCATATTGCTGAGTTTGGTAGTCTCATGTCTATGCATAGACAGAATATTCCTGGTTGCTTCAGTTGAATTGAGACAACACGGGTGATACCCAGGGTGTTGGGCCATAAACATTCTCTATTACCCCTTGATCTTCAAGCTTCTGAAGTTACTTTTCCAGAGCAGGGCGCAAGTGGAAAGGCACTCTCTCATGGCAGAGGGCTGTGGGTGGTCCTCACTGTGGTGTTGATGTGTAGTTGTACTTGTGGGGGCTTTAAGCATACAGGGCCCTGAAACAGTCCTTTGAAGTCATGCAGGGCGTTTTCTACCCCTCCCAGATGAACTGAGAATGCAAAATAAATCAATTTTAACTCGTCCACAATGGAGCAACTGAGCAGTGTTCCGCAGGCCTTTTCAGCTACGAAGAACTTTGCACTGCATTTGTAAGCTCATATCTGACTTTGGTAGTGAATGTTCTTGCCAGAGGCAGCAGTTCAGTCGAAATGGCTCTTGCTCATCACATTAGTTGAGGCTCCTGAGTCAATAAAGGCTGTGATATGCTAGGATTTGAATTTGACATGTGGGTTGTTTTTATCATGTGGGGTTGGAGTTACCATCTGCCAACAAGTTCAGAAGTGTTTTATCATCTTCCTATTTGTCACCGTCTCAAGGCTTTCATTGGTCCCAATCCTGGGTGGCCTAGTCCATTTTTGTCTGTGATTTATCAGATATCTTGCCCTTGGGTGAGTTTGGATCATAGCCTATTTACATATTCTACATACATGTGCAAAACAGTTGGATCGGTTGCATCTGGAGCGGAGGTTCCCTGTCAAAAAGCACTAGGATTTGTTCTGCTGGTAGGGCACTCAGACATGGGGTGAGGGGGGGAGGCCACAGTACCCACTGTCTTTCTTTCTCCCCTTGTTGTCTTTGGCTACGTATGTTGTCTTGTTGTATGATGTCCAGAGCCTTAATGGATTTGGACTTGGCAAATTCGGCTTTAATCTAGACTTTACTCAGCACTGACTTGATCTGTTCAACCCTGCCATTGCATAATTTGTGGGACTTTGCAACAGATAGTATTTCATCTAGGGACATTCCAGGCATTCTCGCCATGTGTCATTCATCTCCAGTCTTGAATTATCTAGGCTCTCAATTCTTTGTTGGATTGATCTCTATACCCATGCGCAATAGTTCTTGCAGTCTGATGTAAAACTATCTATTGACTCCCCTTCTCACTGGCATGCTTGGCATAACTTGAAGCTTTCAAAATCTGGGTTCAACTGTGGGCTGAAGTGTGTGTTGATGACAGTGATAGATAGCCCAGTTAAAAATCGTACCTGCCCATACATGTTAGGAAGATTGGAGCTGTGCTGTTAAGGTGCTGCCAGAGGCACAGTAGGTGCCTGAGCGGCTATTCTGGAAGCAGATGGACCTCTATTACCTCCCTTTTACCAACGAAGTAGAGGTGTCATTCCCAGTCTTTCACTGTGCCGGCCCAATAATGCACGCAGATTAAGCAGGGGGCTTGAGCAGAAGTGGCCTCAATTATACTCAGGTGTGGTTCACCAATGTTAACTAATCCGTGCACAAAGAGTCCTTGCATTTTTTTTTATCTCAGTGAAGTTAAGAAAACATACCTCTTTTAGAGAAATCCCTCCCTCCTTCTTTTCATAATACTTACAACAATGAAGCAGTGTTTTACGAAAAGGCAAAATCCGCAAAAGTGGGCCACTTTCTTAGGGTGCCCGGGACTATTTTTGATCCCAATCCAACCCTGCCACTGGCTACGCTGTTGTTAATAGTGACTGGATTAGGGTGCCCCCCATCATGTGCTAGTCTGTAGCCCGCTTGTAGGTACAGTTCTTAGCCTGCAGTATTGTGGGATATCACTCTTCCTGCCTTGTCCCTCCAACTCTCTTTTGTTTTTCAAAGTCTTAGTTGCTGTCTTCATTACCAGGAGTGCTGGCCACGTTTTTAGGTCGAGCGTAAGCGTACGACCTCTTGTATACTTTAGTATACATATATCTCTGTGGGCCAAATGCCATTCCTTGCTTCTCATTTGTTCGTTTCAATGTCCTTTAAAAATCCTTGCTTACTAGTGGCCAGTCCTGCCTCTTTGTCCCTCCTTTTTCCTCCAAGGAGCAGGGACTTAGTACAATATAATTACGCTTTGTTCTGTTGATCTGCTCCTGGGGGACTATTTAATTATGTTTTCTACCTCGTGTTACACTGTGGGTGCTCAGACCCGTAGCTGCTTACAATTTATTGCAGCAATCACTCTCCCTGTTCCAGTCTTCCCAAAGGCAGCTCCCAGGCTGGCTTGGAATGCAAGCAATTAATTATTTTTTATTTGCTTACTGTTACCATGGTGGCACTTGAGCTTTAGCTATAAACATCCTAAACTAAAGTGCGGGTCCCCTGATTGCTTAAAAAGTAAAGAAATAGATTTTTTTTTCTTCCTATTTCTTTACTTTTTAAGCAATCGGAGCACCCGCGCTTTAGCTTACGATGTTTACAGCTAAAGCTCGAGTGCCACAAAGGCTTGTTTTTATTTGATGGGTGCAGAGGCATGAATGAGGTGGCGGTGGTACGGCAGGACAGCTGACTGTAGTAATTGCTTGGCCGCAGTTTGTGTACATTCTGTGCACAGTGTTGTGGTGTCATCAGGCAGATGACGTCAGGGGGTTCTACTCCTCACTGTGGTCAGTTGAGGGACCCAGCAGGCAAGCTGAAGCACCCTGACTTCCACCGACCCTCCGGCTGAGATCTGCCTGCTCTCAGCAGGTGGAAACTGCCCGCGGATTTGTCCACTAAAATGGGGACTAGAACCCAATACTCACCGCTCTGCGTGGTTATTCCCCATTCCTGGGACAAAACTCGTAGCTGACGAATTTGTGTGCAGGGATATCGGCTGTAATTGGAGATTCTGGCCCTCGGTTTTCTCGCCTCAAAATCCGGCTAACTCATAATGCAGAACATTATTGTCCTGTCGAAATTACCACAGACCTAGCCTATGGGTTTCCTATAAAATGTCGCTTTTTCTTTTGAAAATCCATAAGGTCATAGCATTGGGAGATTCTATATGCTTTGGAAAGTTACTTTGCCAGTTTTGCCGCTTATGTAGCTCTGTCTAAGCCAGGCTGAGGGGTTCGCAATGCCTCATTCAGACACTAAGAAGAGCTTGGGTGTAGTTTTCGAAATATTACGTTTTTTTGTTTGATAAAACAAACGACATTTTGTGAAAGGTATGACGTGTTAGGAAAGAAGGCGGATCTGTGGTCTCTGTGCAAGAGACCCGAGGCAGGGACTGCAGAGTGATTTATAAATTTCAATCACCAGCAACTCAGAAGTGGGAACTAATGTTTTTAAACTGACCAGTAACTTGGTTAATTCAATTGTGCACCAGGAGACTGGAAGAAAAATATACCGAAAGACAGGCATGTATTTCTCTGGGTGGGCCGTGGTAAAGAAGAGTAAAAAAAAAAGCATTGGTAAAGCCAATAGGTCTTGACTTTAGTTAGCTGAGCGATTGCATTTTCCAATGCTTGTTGCCACCTGCATACAAACTAATGGATCTAGATGCATTCACATGCAATGCGGCTAATTTTGGAATGTGTTTCCTATTAAAGGAAAAACGTTCCAAATCCAAAATGACCTCCAGGAATTCAGAAAAATCACACTGGTCACCTCACCATGCTTGCGTTGTGATGTGTCCACACCCATGCGTAGTGAAGCGTTCATGTGTGCGCAGCATGATGACCATTTTTATTTTAGAGTCGTAACAAAGTATCCGGCCATGTTACAACAGTGTTTTAAAAATGTTTAAAAAATAGTGCTCAAAGGATCTAAGCAGCCTGGCTGCACTTTGCAGCAAACAGGCCTTTAAAATTAACAAGTTTTTGCAATGCAATAGGTCTCGCCTTTTCGAAAGTTTGACCTATTGGTATTGTAAATGACAATGCCTTTTATTATTGCAGGTTTTGTAAACATATAAATAAAAGGCATTGTCATTTACAATGCCAATAGCTCAAAATCTCGCAATTGCGAGACCTATGGCATTGCAAATGCTTGTTTGCTGGGGTCCTGGGCTGCAGGCCTCAGCTCCCGCTTCCCTGCTCCTCTTTCCTGCAGAAGTGAAAAGAATGTGAGGAATCTGAAAGTGACGTCATTGCTGATATTCACGGAACCGCCGAGCCAGAATCTGGAACAATGTGCAGACCTGAGGGAAACCGAGGCAGCGAGCGAATATTTGAAAGTGCATCAGACCCGCCTACCTGAGAGCAGCACTCCCAACAGCCGCATACAGGATAAGTGTTTTGTTCTTTACATTTAAACATTTATTTGCAAGCATTTAGGAACACGAACATTTCACTTTTTGATTTTTTTCTGCACTGCAAGGAATGCATTTCTTCAGATCTCTGCTTCGTTCTGTGCTAGTTTTTTTTCCCAAGTTGAGGACATGTGATCTAGTGTCTTAACTCGTCAGGAGTAGAAACAAGCGACTCAAGCTCTAATCCAGTGTTCCTCAGTCAACTAACTTGAGTGATCCTCGGCCAATCACTCACCTTCCATGAGCCTCGGTGGCTTTACCTGCCAAAAAGACGTTAAAGTTAATAATGTAGATGTTCGTAATTAGTGATGCATTAAGTGTTATCTAGTACAAACCAGATGTGCTTTTTACTGAGCCACTTATGCCACAGGAGAGTTGAAAATGCACCCATTTACCAAATGTCATTTAAGGTCATCAGAGGTAGCACTTGCTGCCTGGCTTTGATCCATCTGACCCCTGGGCTCAGAAGGTGTGGTAAAAGCAGTGCCAAGAAAGGAAGGTAAACAGCTGTGGTTAGTTTTTGCATCTCCAACTTGAACTCTAGTTATTAGTATTTTAGTTTTATAAAATAAATGCAGCGTTTGGAATGTGCACTCGTCTGAAGGAATTAAAAAAAAAAAAAAAACATTTTTAAATAACCTGTTACCACGTTTAATTATTGTCAATATGTGCAAACCGATGTCTGAATACAAGTCTCAACTCCGTGCTGTGCATGAGTGATAGTGCCTAGCAAATGACACAAATGAAAACGTTTTAACAATGATGGCGAATAATGTAAGCCCAATAACATAGCTCATATTCAACACATGGTACATATGAACTACGGCAGGTGGACATTCATCTTTTGTTGAGCGTTTTCATGTAATTTACCCAGAGATCTTCTTGTTGAGGTACACACCAGGTGAACCATTAGATAGCGACAGTTTTGTGATATAAATAGTTGGGTTCCAGGTGTTGTTCTGTGTTTTAATGGCTTTACATACTATTAGTGACTGTTGTGTTATTTTAAGTAAAGCGTACTTGAGTGTCAATGACTGAGATGCCTTCCAGGTCAAGGTCATGACCTTGACATCACTTCCTGGGAAGACTAGGGGTTAACCATCCTGTGATGTCACTTTCAGTGATTTCGCTTAGGTACGCTGCCCCTGGTATGCTGGTGAATCAATGTACACACAGACACCGCACAAATCTATGGATGTCTGCAGCTGTACCTATTACAAAGAAGAAAAACAGTAAACCAAACTTTTTAAGTATTGAAAACAGGAGTGTAATGCAGGCCCCGGGGGTGTCTGGGGGCCCCCAACACTCAAGGGGACCGCCAAACCTTCAGGGGTGCCCCCATTCAGCCCAAGGCCCAATGGAAGACAAGGGAGCCCCTCATCACATTCTGCATGGGGGTGGAGCCATCATTTTACGTTACCCCACTGCCTTGAAAGGAATGCAAGGTTCCCAAAGGGATCTTCAGCTTAAAATATTGCTGAAATACTTTTTATGGGGTGGTGAGGGGTGGTTAACCCAACCGAGCTTTCTCTGGGATCGCCCTGAGAATTTGGAACGCCTTGCCCACTGAAATCAGACTGATTCCCTCAACTACGTCTTTCAAGAAAGTAGTTAAAGTTCTACTTATGAACAAATTTCTGCCCTAGATTCTAGATCTTCTCTTTTCATACCTTTTATGACACATCAGTCTCACTCATGTCATGATTTTGGTGTTTACTTTTCTTTCTCGGACTTCAAATTGAGAGGATTTATGTGACAATGATGCTGGCTACTAGGGGTATGCTGTACCATGTTATTTTGTTTTCTAGCACAAAAAAAAATTTAAATGCCTGTTAATGAACTGTGCAGATATTTCAGAATATAGAAAGCACAAATGAAGCATGTTTTTTGGTAATTCAGAATGTGGTGGAAACAGATATTTTAATGCAATCAAAACAAATCAATACACTAGGTGATGACATTTACACATATTATCGTTTGTGCGCTTTATACTTTTATTAGTAGAACTGTATGTCTGTGCAAATGTAATGGTCATTCCAATTGAAGATGTGTTGTCGGTAATAGCAGTGCGCTACCACACCATGCATACTCCACCTTACCCAACTCCACTCTACTCTGCACCACTCCACGACACTGCACTCTACTCTGCACCATTCCACACTACACCACTCCACACCACAAGGTGTCACTGCATTATACTCTGTACAGCTCCACCCTATCCCACTCCACTCCACACTGTGTCTCTGCACTCTACGCTGCACCACTCCACTCTGCGCCACTTTACTCGATGCCTATCTACTCTACACCACTGTACTCTATACCAGTGCACTCGAGTCCACACTACTCTACTATGCACCACTGCACTCTATGCCAATATACTTAAGTCAATTTAATCTACTCTGCACCACTACACTCTATGTCACTTCACTCCACCACAAAACAATCTACTCTATGCCACTCTGCACAGCTGCGATCTACGCCACTGCACACTACATCACTGCACTGTACACCAATGTAATGTGCACCACTGCACATCACTATACTCTACTCTGCAACACTCTACTGCACTCTACTCTACTCCATTGCACTCTATGTCACTTTTCTCTGCACCAGTCTATGCCACTGCACTCTGGGCCACTGCACTCTGCACCAGTGCACTTCACACCACCCCACACAATTACATAATATATTCCACAACAAACAATTCAAAAACAACCCATCTCTACCTTGCACTTTCACCAACCCTATCATCTCTCCTCCACACCCACTACCCTTCTCTTCTCTCCCTCACATGACCCCATCTTATCACGCAATTCCACTTCGACCCTCTCATCCCTCCCTCACACTCCCTGTCTCCTCTCTATACTGCTTGTTCACACATACTACCTTCCTATAACTCCTCGTGCTGTGTACTGGTCCACCTCTCACCTCCACCACCCTGGGCTCCCCTCCCACTCATTCCTCTCTCTCTCTCGCTCTCTCACATCTCTCTCTCGCTCTCTCATGCACTCTTCCCGCCTCTCTCATGTGATTCACTTCAGGTCTTCGATCACAGTTTCTTTCCCGTGCCTTTTCAAGGTTTCCGACCTGCAACCCACGTGTTCCTCCTCTTCTTGGGGTGTCTTATGCATACACAGGAGCTCCCTCTTTATGCGTCTAAGATCTTCTCTCCTCTTCTTTCTCTCTTTCTCACATATTTTTTCTGCTCTTTTGTCTGGAGTTCATTCACCGCTTCGTGCACAAATTACCTAGCCCTCTCTATCTTGCTTTCTATTTATTCTGTGCAGCTCTCACCACTATCTATTCACCATGCCACATAATTCAACTACAGAAATGCACTACACACAACACAATTCCAACCCACACAATTCCACAAATAACTATTCCAATTCAACCTACATAATTCCACTCCACACCACATACATCCACTCCACTCCAAACAAAAACGCATACATAAAAAACATTGTAATTTACAACGCCAATAGCTCTAACTCTCGCAAATGCGAGATCTTTTGCATTGCAAATATTTGTTTCTTTTGTTTAGGTAGGTTTGTTTTTGCTGTTGCACATGAAGGTCAGGCTGTGGCAATGATGCTAAGATTGCATGAGTTACATCTGAGCAAGTGCACAGCCTGATTGTTTTTGTCTCTATGTTCTATACCAAAACGCTTGCGTTTAAGCACCTTTCTTAGTTACGTGAGCCGCTCATTCTGGAGAATGCTTGCATGCTTGTGGTTAGTTAAGTGATCTTTGTGTGGCCATTGCCCTGCACACGTTCTAACAGCCGCCTGATTCTGATGTGCACCCGCCAGTAGTCGCGCAGCACTACCAAAGATACACTGTAACGCGCTTTTTATCTCCACGCACCATCTCATAATAGGCAGATCGGGCGTATCGAAGTTGTTGGATGGGATGGAGGGAGGCTCGGAGGTGGTGGCAGCCAGGTCTACGCTTCATACCCATGCAGGACTGAAGGACTTTGTGCATTCCTGGGTGCAGGCGGGTTAGGCTCTTTTCCAGTAACATCATTATGCCAGGTGCCGCAGGCTGTGTAGTATTACTTACATCGGGTGCAGTTGAACGCAGCATTATGGCTCATGGCACATAACGGAATGTTGTATTCCTCTTAGGGTGTCCATAAACGGGCTTTCCAGTATCATGTCCTTATATAGGCACAATTCGCCCTGCCCTTATATAGGCATAAAATCCCAGCCCTTATTTAGGCATTAAACCGTGCACTCCAAATACAGGCATGGTCTCTGACATCCGTCCACCCTAACGTCACAACGAGTTCTTGAAGAACAGACCCTTAGGCTGCGGGAGTTTCCCTAGTCCAGGACTATTGATTTCTTCAAGGACTCATATATTATGCATGAACCATTATTCCTTAGGGGTTCATTCATGACGTCTTCCGCTGTCCGACTCACGTCAATACTAACATTCTTAGGTGCTTCTCAGGTATAAATATACCTTCCCTAGCCCCTGTAAATCAGAGGAGACCTCGACTTCAGAGGAGCCCGTTTCCCGGCCTGACGCACTGAGAAGACGCTGTCATCCCTGCATGCAGAGAGTCCAGCTTCCAGTGATCTGACTTCCCTTGCAGGGTGTTGGAGTTCGAGTCTGGCAAAGAGATTCCTACCTCTCTCATTCTTCAGGTATGGAGCAGACTAGAACCTAGAGGGACTCTTGGCATACCAGGCATACTGGGGTTAGCGTACTCTTAGTATACCATAGTAAGGAATACTTCACCTACTTCATACCTCGTCCTATACCTAGGTTAGGTTAGGTACATTGGGGTAGAACTAGATTAGAAACGCATCGTATGAGTACTCGCATTTTTAGTCTGTGTTATTTATGTAAAAGCATATGTACTAAAAGATAATGCTCTCGCAGTATTATTTATTTCTACTGCTCACACTGTACATTATTTATCTCGCATACTGTCTTGTGATCGTAACAGCACATTTTACTTACACCAGAAACAAGACTGTTCAATAAATCTTTTATTGAAACGCCCGTCTATTTCTTTCTGTGTAACTTGGAGAAAACTAAGCATGCACGACTGAGCTGAGTGAAATAGTTATCTATTGTTTCCACGACTCTGGGACACGTTCTGATTCTAAAGGGAAACACAGTGGTCATGTTTTGCGGCTGCCAGAAACTACTCCCTTCTTGTTGTCAAGGAGTTTCTAGTGGCCTCTGAGCTAGCTGGCACAAGTAATTAAGTTTAATATACTCGATAGGGACATACTGACCTTAGTCCTATGTCAAACCTATAGGATATATTATTCCAATGCGCAGAGCCTATTAGGGAAATAGGAGCTACACTACATGGCGCCCAACGGTTTGGTAAGGCAGTAATTCAACGTTAGATACTGAGTAACTCAGCCGTGCTTTTTCTCTCAAGAGACCCCTACCCATATACTCCAAAAGACGTCTGGAGTGGGCAGGGTTTAGTATCCGCCACGGCTACTTAGGGCAGTACCCTATATATTAGCTGTTTGGTTTGCTCAACGTTGAAGGATACAGTGTTCCAAAATATTGTGCACCTTATCTTTGTTTCCTTGAAACTTGTTCTACATTTTTTCAAAAAACAAAATGACTGAAAACGCCGGAAACGGTGTAGATGCGGCTGATCCAGCCCAAGCAGCAGCTTTTAACATTACAGGTTTAAATGAAACCGAGGAGGGTGTTATAGACATCGCTCCAAACTTAAGAAGAGCCATCACTCTAAAACTTATAAAACATGGCCTACCACCAAGAGGCGGTAGAGCAGTTTTCGTGATAGAGGCACACGAATCCTTTCATACAGAGGTATTCTATTCATGGGTAATATTTCCTGAATCCAATCCAGTAACACACATGTTTCACTACTACAAAGAAGATGAACCACCAGAGGAATACATTCCTTTCGAGGATATAGAAATTCCATTAACATACCAGGAGCATCAGCTCTGGTTTAAAGGCGCCCTAAAACATCACAGAAACATTACCAGGCTCGGTCCACTAGGTAGACCAGGAGCAACATGGCAGATTCTAGCCAGCTACACACCTCATCCTGAACTGGATATAATGTCAGATGAGGACTTACTTGTTCAAATACAAGAATTAATAAAAATTTACAGACAATTGGTCCAATATGTCATGCAGACTTTTACAGTCCAGCAACCATTAACACTTCCAAATCCAACTCCCCAACAGGGGAATACACTAAAAATTACACCACAGACTCTATACGCAGTCATGGGTAAAATGCCCACAAAACGTGAGCAAATTCCTTTCTGGATAGCTAAAAAAATTACTCAAATCGAAGCAGTATTTCCAAATACTAGCCCGTATGAGAAACACAGAATACTGACAATCAGATTACCAATGGGGATCACACCACAACTGGAAGACTGCACCACTTGGGGCTCAATCTTTGCTGCCATCTATACCAAAACACATGGCATTCCGTCAATTGCGGTAATACCTGATGTCCTGAAACAAATTCAAAACGAATACGGGGCAGACCCTGCTCTAAATTTAGGTATGAAATTACTGAAAAATTTCGACCTGGTCTCAACAATAATATTATCCAATATTAAAGGGGAGGCAGCAGCAGTGGTGATCCGCCAAAAATTAAGGGAATTTGATGTTACAGAACATCAAACAGAGCTACCCAGAATTATAGAACAATCTTATGCAGAATTAGGCAGAGATAGTTTGGGTGGAAGACCAGTGAAGCCGAAACTATCTGAAAGTCCTGAGAAGGACTCAATTAAACAAACTCCTACATCTTCTAAAAAGAAGTGGGATACTAATAAACAAAATTCAAACAGAAACATTCTCAATCCCGAGGTAGGTCTCCTCAAAAGGAGCCCTCTGAAAGGAGGTATAACCTCAGGAATAGGAATAATTTGAGA
Organism: Calotriton arnoldi; assembly: GCA_963921515.1. Lineage (NCBI taxonomy): Eukaryota > Metazoa > Chordata > Amphibia > Caudata > Salamandridae > Calotriton > Calotriton arnoldi. The sequence continues at coordinate 83,360 of CAWUFW010017392.1, forward strand.
AAACCTGACAGGTATCAAGATACTGATACACGTTCCTCTCGTCCCTTTCAGATCTCATCACAGACTTCGGAAAGAAGAGGACGATCAGAACATAGAGAAGAACGCGTGAAATCGAAAGACGACAAACACGCTCCAAAAACCAAAGTAAAACCTCAATTCTCCAAAAAGAAAGTAGCAGGTCTAAAGATTAGACATGCCAAGAATACTGAGAACACAACTCAAGAACGGAGAATGGGCTCAGACAATGCTGGACAGTGCAGCAGAAGTCACAATAGTTCGCCAGAACCTGAAGGAACTTCTGGAGATAGTGGACTTGAATGAGTACATTACAGTCGAGACTGTAGACACCAGGGTTAGTACTCCACAAAAGTTATATGAAATAACACTCCGGATGGAGGGAGACAAACCTAGACAGGTGAAAGCACTTTTTGGGAAAGACTATCAAGGGGCTATGACATACTTCTAGCAGAAAAAGACTGGCCACCACAATTTGTCAGGGAGTGCCCACATGGCGAGGACATTATTATGCCTGCCTTCTCCAACCATATTCCAATTCACCTAAAATATACATATGCCAGGAAATGGGCAGTGGCCCAGGCCCCAGCATTATATAAAAATCATGTAGGATGGGATGAGGACTCACCTCACCATAAAATACATCTAAAACATGAACCAACTGCACAACGGCAGTACCCAATAAAGCAAGAAGCTAAAAAACAGGTCAGGGAGATCTTAGATCAACTTGAATATCAAGGGGTGATTGAAACATGCACCTCCTCAATGAACAATCCTTTGTTTCCTGTCTCCAAACCAGACAATACATATCGTCTAGTTTTGGACTACAGACACCTAAACACTTGTTCTAAAACTTTTGCAGTGCAAAATGCACATAGCACAGCATTAATGAATAACATTGTGCGTAAAAAATATAAAACAACATTAGACATCTCAAATGGTTTCTTTTGTCAAAACATAGCACCTGAAAGCAGGTACTTAACAGCATTCTCCATAATGGGGACCCAGCGTCATTTTTGTCGACTCCCACAAGGGTTCAAGAACAGCCCAGGTTTATTCTCAGCGAGGGTAACGGAGTTATTACAAATTTATGACAATGAGGCATTGTCCTATGTCGATGACATCTATCTGACAGACGATGACCTGGAAAAACACTTGAACAGGGTGAGCACCATTATACTGGGTTTCGCCTCTGAGGGCTACAAGTTCAACTTTAAAAAGTCCAGAATTGCCCATCTCAATGTCCTATTTCTAGGATATGAGCTTTCAAGTGAAGGCAAGAGCTTGGCAGCTAACTTTTTAGAAAAGTGTGCGCTGCTCCAACCTCCAAAAACGCTAAAAAACTTACAATCAATCCTGGGTTTCCTAAATTTTGGAAGAACATACATTCTAAATTACGCAGAAAGGGTTAAACCTCTCTACGCATTAATCAAACCTGATTTTTCGATCAGAAACTGGACACTGGAACACACAGAAATCTTGCGTTCACTCCAGGCTAACATGTTAGCAACAAATCACTTACAAACACGCGTAAGTCAACGCAATTTGGTAATCCGAATAATTTCGGGTCAATGTGGATTCACCTACTTAACCTTCAATGAGGGTGAGAAAATACCAATCGCATACAAATCCCATTTGTACACACAAGCGGAAATGCGCTTCAGTTCAACTGAAAAAATTCTAACAGCAGTTCAAACCGCTGTAGCAAAAGAAAGAGCCTTAGCCCAAGGGAAACGCATTATTGTCGTAACCCCGGTACCAGCTTTAGAAGCGGTCACAAAAGCAAGCATTCCAAATGCTAAAGCATTACATCCAAGATGGATACAATGGGTTAATTCTCTTGCTGCAACAGATGTTGAATATGTTTTTGATCCAGATTTAAAAACACAAGCATTCCTGCAATATGAACAAGAATGTCCTCTGCCTACTGAAATTCTGCCTCTCGATCAGTACGAATTCATAATTTACACTGACGGATCCGCACAACCCGCAACAGGGAGTAAGCAAGCTTACAGTGCAGCGTGTGCAATCGTTAAAGGTCGCATGCGAAATGGCATCTTCAGACCTATGGTCACAAAAACTCAATCTCTAGGAGATTGTACAGCTCAGCGAGCTGAACTACAAGCATTCAAACTGGCACTTGAAAGTACAGATCGAGAATTCCCCACACTGATAGTGTGCGATTCCTTTTACTGTGTTCAGTCGTATAATGACTATATACAAAACTGGCTTGAAAATGGTTTCAAAGATGCGAAAGGTGGCACAATAAAGCACAAAATGCTTTGGGAACAAGTAGTTCAGTTGAAAAACGAACTACCAAAGGCTCACGTGATCCACACACTGAGTCATCAACGTGATGGCGTTCACGTTGCAGGGAATTCATTGGCTGACGAAGCCGCAAAGGGGGCTGTTCAGACGGCTTCCGTAGCTGCGATCACTCGTTCAAAAACAAAAATAGACGGTGAGATAATGTTGGCTGTCAATGCTTCAAGCAAAGGCAGCAGTGCAGCGTTACCAAAAAAGTTTCCACTCAAGTACTCTTATGTAATTGATGCGAACAACGTTCCTTTTGCTCGAATCCCTGGAGTGGGGGATAGGGTGATTCCAAACAAGGAACGCAGATTAGGACTAATCCTAGCAGCACATGAAGGGATAGCTTCTGCCCATGCAGGTGTTTCAGCAACAGTATCTTTACTCAAGCAAAGATATTGGTGGCCTGGCATTCGGAAACAAACTAAAAACTATGTTTTAGAATGTGATATTTGCCAACAGATGAAAGTCTCAACAGTGAAACGTCCTGCGCAGACACCCCTGTTAATTTCGGACAAACCATTAGCTTGTGTTTACCTGGACCACTGCGGTCCCTTGCAAAGGGACGGTAACTATAAATATATCATGGTTGCAGTGGATTCATGCTCTAGGTTCCTATGGTTATGGCCTCAGCGCTCGGCTGACGCTCGAACTGTTATAAAAGATTTGCTGAGTCTTTATCGGCACATACGCAATAGGCACGCTACATTCTGACCTGGGTCCTGCATTTAGCTCTAGGGCTTACAAAGAAGCCATGGCCAGTCTGGGCGTTGCATTGCGGTACTCCTCTCCATTCCATCCTGAGGGAAATTCTGTTGTGGAAAGGAAAAACCGGGACATAAAGCAGTCTATAACAGCTAGGGTATTAGGTTCGGGTGATGGGTGGGTCAAACACCTTAGTGGGGTTCAACGCTCTTTGAATAATCTGCCAAGAAGTTCTCTAGGGGGGTCACTCCATATGAGGTCCTATTTGGGACAAGAATGTGGGTACCAGACCTTGAACACGTAGGCACAGTGGTGGAAAATAAACCGTTTGATATCAAAGATCGTTTGGCTGTTTTACAGGAACTCAATAAATTAAGAACGAAACAAAGCAACGTATTCCTACAGCCAACCACCACTGGGGAAAAATCGGCGGTCCCAGCAAGGCCTGTCTGGATTCCAAAAGTTGGGGATCTAGTCAGAGAAAAAATTGCGGACAAGAAGGAATTTGGACCTTCTTACAGACAACCAGTACCTGTCCTAGCAGTTCAAGGAACAAGAACAGTACTTCTGCCGCCCCTTGCTGGAAGAAAGGAGAAAAGATTTGTGTCCATCGACCTCATCAAACCACAGTATGTGGCCAATACTAAATAGTAGGCCTCGTGGACTCCGACCTAGTAGCAGACGCACTCCTCTCGCTACTATCCAAGAGGTTCAGACTGAAAGACTGATAACAATCGAGAATTCAGCTGTAACTGATGGAGGACTAAGCAACAACGCTATGGAACTCATCCCTCTTGACAACAAAGTAACAGTTCGTCCAAATACACCTGTCTACACCAACGTGGCAAGTGATGAACTGGTTCCAGTGATTTCTACAAATCCTGATGCAATTCCAACAATTGATAGAACTGCTTCTGGCTATTTCATTAACTTTGATACATTCTCAGAAGATCCGAGTGAACCTGAAACGACGCCAGCATCATTCAAATTCAAGCAGCAAGTACAAGACTTTCTTCATTTTGTGAAAAAAACTTATTTGGTTTCTCCATGGATTGAACTCTGGATTACATCTGGACTTTTTGTTTTCCTGCTCTGGCTAGCTTTGGTAACAACTGTGAGCGTGCTTATAAGTGGCAGATACATCCATGTGAATACTGAAGGAAAAGACGTGAACGTACTTTTGAAACCTCATAAATCTTCCCATCGTGAAGCAAGAGACTTGTCATCAGTGAACATCACAGCTGTTCCTATACAGGATGGTATAGTGTGGGACAAAACAGATTTTGAAATCTTCGGTCCGACGGAACAATTGAACATTCCACATTTGTTTAAAATTTCACTAAGTGATCTAATTACGTCCAGTACCTATTCAGATGATTGGGACTTTGAGACTGTGAATGACATAATGTTTGACCTAGAAAAATCTGCTGCATTTTCTAAACATGAATATTTAGAGGGTTCATCAGACTATGAACAAATGTATTGTTATAACCACTATGGTCATCATTATTTGCATAAATCTGCATATTCAAGAAATGTGTTTATGTTTAACCAATGGGAGCATTGTCCTACACCACCACACGGTAGTTCAAAAACATTTGCCAACAAGTTTCCATATTTTTCAGGTTACAATACATCTGATCCAGAAATGTTTTACTATAAAAATGTAAACAAGACAGGGCTGAAAATTATGTTAACAAATACAAAACAGATTTACTCTGAATTATTTAATGCCCAACTGTCTAGACAGGGTTTCGACTTTTGGAAAGACACAATAGACACCAAAACAGTCTGGGGTACTAAAGAATGGCAAGTGCAGGGGATAGAAGCTTTATTTAGAGCCTGCATCATCCCTGAACAAATAATGTTTTTGAATGAAACCATCCAACAAACATCTTGTCTTGGATTAGCCAAGATCAAAGAAATGAACACACCTTCTGTACCAACACCTGCCAGAGATAACGATACACAGGCAGTGGTGACAGTTGACAATATACTACAACTCAACAGATCTAATCCTGATTGGAAAAAATGGTTGATCTGGCCCACAGACACGAATAACTGTCATGAAAGATTCCTGAATAAAACTCAGGGCTTTACTATTAATAGGCCAGACCCAAGATACATCCAAAGACAACATCCGGGGGTAGTAACAACATACAGTGTAGGAAAATTATGCCTCGATTGGCTGCATAAGTCTACACTACAGGATGTGAAACAACACTTAACCTTACTTAAAAGGACGCAGACCTTAGGGAATTCTTGCTTGGACCAAGAAAACCGCGTCAAAAACGTTTCATATATGCCGGCATTTATGCTGCCTATAATGAAGCATGGAAAGTATCACAGATGGAGGCCGCAGAAAGAATACGTGAACTTGATCGTATTAATTTAGAGAAAACACTCTCTATAGTCGACAATGGGTTAACAACTTTGTCCTCCAGAATATATTCATTGGATGGCATTGTATCCTCTGCTATCGACATACTAGAACAAGATTTGGCGATGTTACAGCAAGGCCAGTCTCAATTACGTTCTATTATGTTATTAAGCTGGACGCTGCAATCTTTGCGAGCGGGCTATGTGCCTTGGCGTTTCATCAACACATCGGCTCTGTTTGCAGAATACAATCTAACTGATAAACAGATCGAACTGGCACAAAGAGGAGCAAAGTATACAGTGCTGAGCATTGAAAAACTGGAAAAGTTGCCATTCACAGTGGCAGAAAAACCAGCTACAGAATGGCTTATTCATGGCAAAATAACATTACCTGTGAGTACTTTTCAGTTTCAGTATTGCCTCAGACAAATGCAAGCAGGCAAATATGAAAGGTTGGGTAAGGAATACATTAAGACATCTTGGAATTTACCGCATACATATAGATGTTGGAGTGGGGATCGTGAAGTGTTTTTAAGCGGTACACACTGTAAACTTGCACTGAGCGGTTCACTTATATGTCAGGACATTTCTTTACACGGGGCATGTAATGGTTCTGTGGCAAATTTGTCTTGCCATCAGCAGGGTACACCAGCTGCTGTGATTAATCCAACGTTTGGACAACTTTCTAATGGGAGTTACCTCATGTTGAATGATCAGAGTTGCTGCGGCATGCTACCAGGCATCCCATATCTAGTAACGGTCAACTCCAGGGTCACTTGCTGTATGCAAGTATTGTTTGCCCCAATAGACACAGTCAGAGAGTCGCCTCTATGGCCTTCGCTGAACGTCTCTTTTATAAGATTTGATACTTTGAGCAGAATGAAAGCCATGCTTTTACAGCAAACAGTGCCTTTGACCTCGGCCAAAGAAACCTATGATCTACAAGTAGCAAGGACTTCGGCTGAGATACAGACTTTAATACGTACAAACTGCCCTATACATTTCATAGAAATGATAACACGTATCTTCAACATGTCTGATACAAGTGGAATTATACATGTATTTAAGAGCATCTGTACCGGTCTGTTAGCACCTTTCCAGGCAATACTCGGAATCATCCCGAACTTTGCACATTCGGTGTTTGGTGGCATACCATTAATTCTAGCACTTGTTGCCGGAATTCTATTTCTCTTCCTGCTATTGCGCTATGGCCAGCCTATTCGCAGACATCACTCCGAGCGAAATGGAGAAAGCTCTCCTTGAACGAAAGTGCCGTGAGCGAATAGTACAGCTATTGGGCATGACTCGTCTACGGGACCTTAATACAACTTGGTTCCTGTCATTCAGACCAATCTGGCAAGATTGCATCTTACCTGTTCTACGATGCCTGCTATGCGGTGAAGAATGCGTGTTGGACACCTGTCTAACATTTCCATCAGCAACGCCAACGGATGTCGATACTCTGCTGGTCCCGATAACGGCCCATGCTCTGTGTTGTCCCCAGAGGCTACCAATCCTGATGTCAGCATTCATTGAGATCTCACAGACGCTTCCGGCTGCTGCTGAGGTACGAGAAAGATCTACAGGCACACAGGTAACAACGGACGCGAACTTTGCTGCGGCACCCTATGCTGGAAGCGAAGCTTCACATCTCTGTGCAATTAATCTACTACACGAGGTGTTCCAACTGACACCAACTACAGTGGATGATGTTTTGTCTATAGAAATAGATGATCTCATGTTTACACCAGACCCGTAAACTGACTCTGATTCAACATACAGTGTTCCAGAGATGCAGTAACAATTTGGCCTTCATTTTCAAAACAACTTGGAACTCTACCAAAATTGAACTTTTTTCCCATTTTTCGAACGAAAATGGCACTTCAATCTGCTTAAAGTAGAACTAGCCTTATAGTACAGACTTCGCGGTACTTCCACGGACACTTAGTCATCTTGTGTGTCTAAAACAGTTCATTAATTTTCATGACATGAAATGACTGATTTTTAAGAAACTTATCGATCATTTTTTTGTCACATGTAAATATTACTGCTTCTTTCATTCATATTGCATTTTATTTTAAACATATGCCTGTAATGAAAAGCAATGCTTCAAATGTACAGTACCCTTTTGCATTTTTTATTATGTTTTTTAAATGCTTTTAAGAAATATTTTTTTTAAATATGCAGTACTCCATTTAATGTTTAGCATTTTAAATGTTTAGCATTTTAGTATTATCGTACACACGAAAGTGGAGTGGGTGTTGTATTCCTCTTAGGGTGTCCATAAACGGGCTTTCCAGTATCATGTCCTTATATAGGCACAATTCGCCCTGCCCTTATATAGGCATAAAATCCCAGCCCTTATTTAGGCATTAAACCGTGCACTCCAAATACAGGCATGGTCTCTGACATCCGTCCACCCTAACGTCACAATGAGTTCTTGAAGAACAGACCCTTAGGCTGCGGGAGTTTCCCTAGTCCAGGACTATTGATTTCTTCAAGGACTCATATATTATGCATGAACCATTATTCCTTAGGGGTTCATTCATGATGTCTTCCGCTGTCCGACTCACGTCAATACTAACATTCTTAGGTGCTTCTCAGGTATAAATATACCTTCCCTAGCCCCTGTAAATCAGAGGAGACCTCGACTTCAGAGGAGCCCGTTTCCCGGCCTGACGCACTGAGAAGACGCTGTCATCCCTGCACGCAGAGAGTCCAGCTTCCAATGATCTGACTTCCCTTGCGGGGTGTTGGAGTTCGAGTCTGGCAAAGAGATTCCTACCTCTCTCATTCTTCAGGTATGAAGCAGACTAGAACCTAGAGGGACTCTTGGCATACTAGGCATACTGGGGTTAGCGTACTCTTAGTATATCATAGTAAGGAATACTTCACCTACTTCATACCTCGTCCTATACCTAGGTTAGGTTAGGTACATTGGGGTAGAACTAGATTAGAAACGCATCGTATGAGTACTCGCATTTTTAGTCTGTGTTATTTATGTAAAAGCATATGTACTAAAAGATAATGCTCTCGCAGTATTATTTATTTCTACTGCTCACACTGTACATTATTTATCTCGCATACTGTCTTGTGATCGTAACAGCACATTTTACTTACACCAGAAACAAGACTGTTCAATAAATCTTTTATTGAAACGCCCGTCTATTTCTTTCTGTGTAACTTGGAGAAAACTAAGCATGCACGACTGAGCTGAGTGAAATAGTTATCTATTGTTTCCACGACTCTGGGACACGTTCTGATTCTAAAGGGAAACACAGTGGTCATGTTTTGCGGCTGCCAGAAATTACTCCCTTTTTGTTGTCAAGGAGTTTCTAGTGGCCTCTGAGCTAGCTGGCACAAGTAATTAAGTTTAATATACTCGATAGGGACGTACTGACCTTAGTCCTATGTCAAACCTATAGGATATATTATTCCAATGCGCAGAGCCTATTAGGGAAATAGGAGCTACACTACAGGAAGTTAGCATTTAGCGTGGTGGGTAGTATAACTACATGTCAGCCATTGGGACTACCAGCCTTACTAGAGTGAAAACGACAATTTCGAGTTTTCACTGTTGGGACATGTGAAGTTTAAATGGGACATGTCCTTCCTTTTAAAATCAGGCACCTTGCCTTCTGAGCTACTAGGGCCTGCCTTAGGGGTTAGTTACAGAAAGTAAAATAACAAGCATTTGGAATTTTTTGGGTTTTAAAACATAAATAAAAGGCATTGCCATTTACAATACTAATAGCTTAAACTCTCGCAAATGCGAGACCTAGTGCATTGCAATAAAGGGCCTTCTCGATCGCTTGTTAGATTGTAAATATCAGAGGAAGAGACCGGCCTGCGACTTCTTCAAAGTAGTGATAAATAGTGCAGTGAAGAAGATGTGTAAGTGTTGAAAATTACACAGACACAAAGTGTGAAGTGAGAGTTACATATGATCTGAGCTATAAACACTAACAAAGAGCTCCAACACCTTTTGTTCTGTGATTACACTGTCGTGGCTCAGGAGGAAAAGCGGGAGGTGGGGGCTATTTCCTGCCCTCTCCGTGAGTTGAGTGTGTAGTGTGGCATTGCGTAATGTCATTGCTATCTTTGGCCTCATTAAAAACACTCCAGCTGTAGTAGGGCCCTGGCTTCACCTCCTGGTGCAAGGTGGGCTGTGCTTTATGGCAGGCATGGAGGGAGGGAGGGATGGTCTCGGCTGCAGCTCTGGCCTCGTACGGTGCCCCTGCTATTACTAGTGAGCGAGAGGCGCTGAGGTGGTGGTATTGGTGGTGGCGGTGGTGGTATTGGTGGTGGTGGTATTGGTGGTGCTGGTATTGGTGGTGGTGGTGGTATTGGTGATGGTGGTGGTATTGCTGGTGGCAGTATTGGTGGTGGTGGTATTGGTGGTGGTGGTATTGGTGGTGGTATTGGTGGTGGTGGTACTGGTATTGGTGGTGATACTGGTATTGGTGGTGGTGGTATTGGTGATGGCGGTATTGGTAAAGGTGGTGGTGGTGGTATTGGTGGTGGCATTGGTGGTGGTGGTACTGGTATTGGTGGTGGTGGTATTGGTTTTGGTGGTGGTATTGGTGGTGGTGGGGTATAGGTGGTGGTATTGGTGGTGGTGGTATTGGTGGAGGTATTGGTAGTGGTATTGGTACTGGTGGTGATGGTATTGGTGGTGGTGGTTGTATTAGCGGTGGTGGTATTGGTGGTGGTGGTATTGGTGGTAGTGGTATTGGTGGTGTTGGTGGTATTGGTGGTATTGGTGGTGGTGGTATTGGTGGTGGTATTGGTGGTGATGGTTGTATTGGTGGTATTATTGGTGGTGGTGGTATTGGTGGTGGTGGTATTGGTGGTGGTGGTTTTGGTGGTGGTGGTATTGGTGGTGGTGGTATTGGTGGTGGTGGTATTGGATTGGTGGTGGTGGTATTGGTGGTGGTATTGGTGGTGGTGGTATTGGTGGTGGTGATATTGGTATTGATGGTGGTACTGGTGGCGGTATTGGTGGTGGTGAAGGTGGTGGTATTGATGGTGGTGGTGTTGGTATTGGTGGTGGTGGTATTGGTGGTGGTGGTGGTATTGGTGGTGGTGGTGATATTGGTGGTGGTGGTATTGATAGTGGTGGTGGTATTGGTGGTGGTGATATTGGTGGTGGTGGTGGTATTGGTGGTGTGAGTGATGGTATTGGTGGTGGTATCGGTGGTGGTAGTGGTATTGGTGGTGGTATTGGCAGTGGTGGTGGTCGTGGTATTGGTGGTGGTGATATTGGTGGTGGTATTGGTGGTGGTGGTATTAGTGGTGGTATCGGTGGTGGTGGTATTGGTGTTGGTGGTATTGGTGGTGGTGGTATTGGTGGTGGTATTGGTGGTGGTATTGGCGGTGGTAGTGGTGGTGGTCCTGGTATTGGTGGTGGTGATATTGGTGGTGGTATTGGTGGTGGTGGTATTAGTGGTGGTATCGGTGGTGGTATTGGTGTTGGTGGTATTGGTGTTGGTGGTATTGGTGGTGGTATTGGTGGAGGTGGTATTGGTGGTGATATTGGTGTTGTGGTATTAGTGGTATTGGTGGTGGTATTGGAATTGGCGGTGGTATTGGTGGTGGTGTTGGTGGCAGTGATATTGGTGGTGGTATTGGTGGTGGTGTTGGTGGTCGTGGTATTGGCCGTGGTATTGGAGGTGGTGGTATTGATGGTGGTGGTGGTATTGGTGGGGGTGGTGGTATTGGTGGTGGTACTGGTGATGGTGGTGTTGGTGGTGGAATTGGTGGTGGTGGTGGTGGTAGTGGTGGCGGTGGTATTGGTGGAGGTGGTGGTATTGATGGTGGTGGTTGTGGTGGTATTGGTGGTGGTGATATTGGTGGTGGTATTGGTGGTGGTGGTATTAGTGGTGGTATTGGTGGTGGTGGTATTGGTGGTGGTATTGGTGGTGGTGATATTGGTGGTGGTGGTATTGGAATTGGTGGTGGTGGTATTGGAATTGGTGGTATTGGTGGTGGTATTGGCATTGGTAGTGGTATTGATATTGGCGGTGGTGGTGGTGGTATTGGTGGTGGTGGTGTTGGTGGTGGTATTGGTGGTGGTGGTATTAGTGGTGGTGGTATTGGAATTGGTGGTATTGGCATTGGCAGTGGTATTGATATTGGCGGTGGTGGTGGTATTGGTGGTGGTATTGATGGTGGTGGTATTGGTGGTGGTGGTGGTATTGGAGGTGGTGGTATTGGTGGTGGTATTGGTGGTGGTGGTACTGGTGGTGATATTGGTGGTGGTGGTATTAGTGGTGGTGGTGGTATTGGTGGTGGTATTGGTAGTATTGGTGGTGGTATTGGCATTGGCGGTGGTATTGATATTGGTGGTGGTGTTGGTATTGGTGGTATTGATGGTGGTGGTATTGGTAGTATTGGTGGTGGTATTGGCATTGGTGGTGGTATTGATATTGGCGGTGGTGTTGGTATTGGTGGTGTTGGTATTGGTGGTGGTGGTATTGGTGGTGGTATTGGTGGTAGTGGTATTGGCGGTGGTATTGGTGGTGATGGAGGTGGTGGTATTGATAGTGGTGGTGGTATTGGTGGGGGTGTTGGTATTGGTGGTGTTGGTATTGGTGGTGGTGGTATTGGCGGTGTTGGTGGCATTGTTGATGGTGGTTTTGGTGGAGGTGGTGGTATTGATGGTGGTGGTGGTTGTGGTATTAGTGGTGGTGGTATTGGTGGTGTTGTTAATAAAACAGGCTTTTGAAAACAACCCGTCAGGTGGCTTTAGTGCAGATGACATGTAACACAGATGTGCTGTTGTCAGCTTCAGACCATTAGCACAGGATTATGTGCTACCTGAAATTCACATGACTTAGTTCGCTAATCATTTCTAAATCCATTTTACTTGGGGGGTTGTTGAAACGAGTTAATACCGGGTTAAAGTGATTGAAGGAAGGCGCCCGTGTTACAGGGCGGCCGTGCTGCTTAAAAAAAACACAAGCGGTTTCAGCTGAAGCAGCGCATGTCCTGTCCGGCCTGCAGTAAGAGAAACTCAATAAAGTAAATAGTGCTTACAGACTAAATAACAGGTCCCGTGAAACAACAGAAGTAAAGGGGCCAGTCGCCATGGGAGAGTACAAAGGAAGACAAGGCCGTACTAAGGAGGGACTAACAAGCCTATTAACGAATCCGAAGGCAGCATCTACAAAAGACAATGACACAAGCCAATGAAAAATTTGGGAGGAGAGTGGGCGCGGCTTCTCTCCCATACTCTACTACAGCAGTCTCGCAGAGCGAGCAGCACATGCGCGCTGCCGCTAGGCTCGACCTAAAAAGGAAGGTCTGGGGCATGGCAAGGGGGTTTTCTTGCAATGTCGAGTTTGGCAGTTTAAAGGCTGCACAACTAGGCTCCAATGGCAGACTCAGAGCCATATTTTCCCCCTGTAGTGCATCAACAGGTGCTACAGTCCACTGGTGACATTTAACTCACTAGCCTTGGGGACACTTTGTTCCATATACTAGGGACGTATAGGTAATATATACATATGCCAATCACCTATACACTTCTGTGTGGGGGGTGGCGAGGACACATGCATGGGGGCTGGATAGCAGGACCTAGGGCACTACAGAGTCGAAAAACCAGTAGCAGCATTAGTCTAAAATTGGATGGGGATGATCATTCAAGAAGAAGCCCGTTCCTACAACATGGCTACCAGGCCGCACACTACAGTTATGGATTTTTTTCTTAAGTCTTAGAATCCAAAAGGCAAAAATAATGTCTTTTCGCTGTTAAAGGAGAAGTTAAGTCCACTTTCCCACTGAATAAGAAAGGGTGAGAGATTTCATGGCATGCAGTGCTTTTGTTAGGCAGTTCAAAAACAGTTCAAGAAACACCAGTATGTATGTATGACTATTATTCTCAGTTCTCATGTCATTTGGGTCAAGTACGCACACACTATCTGTGATGCTACTGCAACATCAAAATAAATATATAAAATAGTTTATTTTTTACAAGAATACTATACAGTTAATTGTATACAAAATTCTTATGTCATACCTGGAGTGGTTTTAGGTTGTGCGTCAGCGGCATTCTTCTGCAATTGCTTCTTCTTTAATCTTGCTCTGCTTCGTCTTAAAAACAGAAAACAATAAATGACGTCATAGGTGTGTACCTAATCTGCTAGAGATGTATGACAATTGATCTCATAAAATAGAATTGTATTTGATTGTCCGAAGTAATGTGCAACTGGAACCATTTATATTAAATGCATTTTGAAGACCAATTGTGACCGTTAAAGATATATCTATTAAGTCGAAAAGACTTTGTGGCAAAGTAAAGTGTTCCGTAACAAAGACTAAAAATACTAATTATAAAAACACGTTAGTCCCCATTCTAACTAGTGTGGAAATAACAAGTTGGGCATAAACTCCTATTTCTGCTCGACTCGGTTTACAACTCGGAAGCACATTGTAGCGCATCGCCATTCAGAGACATTATGCTATGTGTCACTAACGTTCAGCCTGATAATGCAAATTGCAGGGTAAAGCCTCAGGCTTTGTGGCGCAGGAATCAGGTAAAACGCTGGTGGCAAGGCATCCGTAGGACATTGGCAAAAAGTGGGACATCCTCTTGAAGCATCCGACATCTGTCCCAGCAGTCCCACTGAGTAATCCAACGTATACAGAACCCCAGAATCTGCCCCCACATGCCTGTGGGCCTTCAGTCATTCAGAAATCATTAGTGGCTGCAGCCACACAATGGCCCTTCTTGCACCCTGGCTAGGCCCTGTCAGTGCTGGACGGCATGGGGAAGGTTAGAGTCTGGAATACCGGGTATAGAATATCGAGGTGCCATAGTAGCGTGATCAAAATATTAAGGAGGAAAGTGAATACAGCTCAGCTAAGTATAGATTTACTATTCTTAACTCCACAGCTATGTACCTTGAATATTATATGTGTGTGTATATATATATATATGCCACAGCTCTAAACACAAATCATTAAGAGACGGCACTCCTGTGGTGCGGATAATTTATTGAAAATAAAAATAGCGCATATAGACAAACAAACGTCTATGCGTTTCGGCTAAACTAGCCTTGTTCACGACGTTTTTCAGTCGATATAGCAGACATTTTGTATGCTCTGTTTACACAAACATAGAAGACGGCTTTGCCGCGATGGCATGAAAATGAAAATACATGTCGGCCATCTTTTAACATGTTAAGAGTCTGTAGATCTATACATAAAGTCAGTTGTTTGCAAACATAAATCAAAAAGTACAATTGATTAAACATAATAAATATGCGACAATTCAGAATATCAAATACTAATGTTAAATAATAAAATTAAACCTACATATCCTAACTTGATATGAAAATGTTGCTATGTTGTTTTATGATTTCGACAACTGGCAACAACATATTCAAAAAATGTGTATGTTTAATTTTATTATTTAACATTAGTATTTGATATTCTGAATTGTCGCATCATTATTATGTTTAATCAATCGTAATTTTTGTTTGCAAACAACTGACTTTATGTATAGATCAACAGACTCTAACATGTTAAAAGATGGCCGACATGTATTTTCATTCTCATGCCATCGCGGCAAAGCCATCTTCTATGTTTGTGTAAACAGAGCATACAAAACGTCTGCTGTATCGACTGAAAAACGTCGTAAACAAGGCTAATTTAGCCGAAACGCGTAGACGTTTGTATGTCTATATGTGCTATTTTTATTTTCAATAAAATATCCACCCCACGGGAGTGCCGTCTCTTAACAATTTGTGTTTAGAGCTGTGGCATATTACACGTCCGGGTGCGGACGCCAACGTGCACCCGCGGCGGTCAGGAAGCACACCGCATACGCCTTCAGTTCCAATATAGTGGACACTTAATATTGTAATATTGTATACTCGATATTCCAGATCTACATCGCACAGGAATATTCAGAACATTGAGTAATGAGAAAGATCACAAAACTTTATCTGTTCCCACCAGACGACAAGCAAGATGTGTTTGTGGGGTAAGTTTGTATTTATTAACAATGTCGGCTTGAAGCACCGAAGCGTAATGGCCGCCTAACGCTGTAGCTCCGTAAACCCTGTCCCCACACGTCTATCCGCCACACTGATCCGCTCCCCCCGAGGAGGAGAAAAGACACCGGAGGCATACCGGAGGGGATTCCCTCGGACCCCGAAACCAGCGAACGTCTGTGCCCCGAGAAACCGGAGCAAACGGAGTGGGGCCTATCCGCAGCGCTGAAGCCGGGGAGCACAGTGCCGGTGAGGCCGCGGCGGTGAGGGGACGGAGCCGCCTTTCCCGGCCGTAGCCACGAGCCTGGCGAAGGGCCCTGAGAATCACCCGCGCTCTGCGGCGGCATCGGCGGAGTGGGCGTCAGGCGGTCCAGGCAGGAAGCACCTGTAGCAGCCCTCACCGTCCCGAGGAGCGACTCGGGAGCCTGAGACGCCATTGCTCCGCGGGGCAGGACCGGAGCACTGCGGCGTGACCTGGAGGTGAGGCGGGGGGCCCGAGTGTCTTGGGGCGGTGTCCCCGAGTGAAATCATCGGTGGACCTTGTCCTTCCCCCCCCCCCCCCTCGCTGAAGTGTCCGCAACCAGCTGCGGGTCCGGTTTCCCCCCCCCCCTCACTGGCATACTGTGGGGTGGCGCCGGGGACTCATAGCCACAGCCCAGTCGAAGAGATGAGGAGAGTGTTTGAGCCGGCCGGCCCTGCGCCTATCACCAGTGGGCCTCTGTAACAGCTAGCAGGGTGAAGCGAGCGCTGGGCTCCCCCATATGGAGCCTCCTGAATCAGCGCTGCCACCATAAAGTGATCTGAGTGCGCGTGGACCACATACCGAGATCCTACAGTCGTGGGCCCCCTCCCCCGCCTACACCATTAGACTACTGGCCGGGCACATTACCAGTCAGCACCCCCTGACTACCGGGGCCATAGACGACTCGTTTAATTCCACCACAAGCCCTTTGTGCGACGAGGAGCGGACACAATGGAGAAAAGCAAGCCCCCAGGAACGAGAGGGTCTAAACCAACGCAGACCAATAAACTTGATCGATACACGATGCCCAAAGACATGCTGCAGGGCCGTCAATCCAGAGGCACACCCCTGGGGGACCCAGAAGAAGAGGAGCGAGAACTCTCCCTTAAAGACGTCATGG
The DNA here is from genome assembly GCA_963921515.1 of Calotriton arnoldi. Lineage (NCBI taxonomy): Eukaryota > Metazoa > Chordata > Amphibia > Caudata > Salamandridae > Calotriton > Calotriton arnoldi. Next base: position 99,909 of record CAWUFW010017392.1, read on the forward strand.
AGGCCATCACAAGCGTCAAGACCTCTCTTGAACATAAAATGGACACTATCGCGATTGACGTAAACCTAATAAGAGCAGACCTAGCCACATTTAAGGAAAAGGTCAAACAGGTGGAAATCGCTACGACCAGCCTGACGGGAGACGTCGCACAGCTCCAGGGGAGGTCTCGGACCTACAGGATTTCCGTAAATTCACGGAAATGAAACTGGATGATTATGAAGGGCGCCTACGCCGCAACAACCTACGCATTCTGGGAGTTCCGGAACGGGCGGAGGGGCAATCTCCGGACCTCTTCGTGGAAGACCTTATCCTAAAGCACCTCCAACCCAAGGGCCTCAGCCGATTTTTTGTTATTGAGAGGGCCCACAGGGTACCGGGGGGGCGTCCGAAACCCGGGGCTCCTCCGCGCCCTATGCTGGCGAGAGTGTTGAACTTCCGGGACAGGGACGTAATTCTCCAAAATGCTAGGACAGGAGCTCCACTCCACTATGAAAACGCAGGCATCACCTTCTTTCCAGACTTTACACAGAGAGTGCAAAAGATGAGGCGCACCTTCCTTGTGGTGAAGAGGGAGCTTCGAGAGCGGGGCCTGAGGTACTCCATGTTGTTTCCGGCACGTTTGCGGGTCGAGGCAGAGGGGCGGACGTGATTTTTCGAGCATCCTGAAGAGGCAGCTGCCTGGCTTGAAAGCAGGAAGATTCCGGGCCCACCGGATAGTCAACCCAGAGAGGAGACTTCGCTGACCCCTACAGGATGAGACACGGTGGTGGAGAGTGGATGTCACTGGGACATTTTGGCCCTTATCCGAGCTAGGTTAAGCACTGGGCGGCTGCGAATTTGATCTGGAGGGGACTTCTTCGAGACTGTTTAAACTCCAACCCTCGAGGGGTGCCTTTTCCTTGGGGTTACAGACTTTACTTTTATAGGGGGCAGAGATACGGACAGCCACACCCCTATTTTTTTCGACCTTTAGTTTTTTGCTAGGGCGACAGGCACTCTGCAAGTTTGAAATGGGCAGTTCTACGCCCAGAGTGCAGGGCAGCAGGGAGGGGGTTGTTGGGTGGGGGAATTTTTGTTCATAATTTGTTGGAAATTTTGCATCGGTGTCAATTATGGTTTCTTCCACAGAGGGGATGTCGACTTTGTTTCTCCTGGCATTTTAAAATCTATCAAGTTGTACGACAGAGGTTATGGGGGACGGGACAATTAAGGTATTAAGTTGGAATGTCAACGGGCTTGGGGACAAGATTAAGCGGAGCATAGTTCTCCAGTACCTGAAACAGAGATCTCCAGATGTTGTCCTGCTCCAGGAGACGCACCTGGTTGGTAATCTGTGTAAAGCAATGCATAGGGAGGATACAAAATGGTAGCACACGCGGGGTTCACGTCTGGCTCCAGAGGGGTGGGCATTATGATGAAAAACACACTCCCCCTCGCTATAAGTTCCACATGGGCGGATGACCGGGGCAGATACATTGGTATTACGGGAACTTGGGAGGGCCGTCTTATCTCTCTCATGTCCATCTATGTTCCGCCAGGCCTACAGGGCACCACCTTTGCGGACCTGGGTAAGGTCCTCCTCTCCATTCCAGACGGCCTTGTGGTCCTCGGAGGGGACTTCAATGCGGTGGTCTCGGGCACCCTGGACCGCCATCCCCCGCGTGAGGTGGGGTCCGCTTCCCGCTGGCTACCTGACTTCCTAGAAACTATGGGGCTAGTTGATGGTTGGAGAACTTACCATCCAGACCAGATACAGCACACCTTTCACTCCGGGGCACACAATACCCTTTCCCGCCTAGACTACTGTTTGCTGCCAGCCGCACAAGCATCCCTCATACACGAAATTAAACATCTCGCGAGAGGCATCTCCGATCACTCACCGATATGGCTCCGCATGGTCCTCCATCAGAACAAAGTAGGAAGACTAGCCCCAATCAATCCCTGGTATCTCCACAATCCCAAAATCCGCACAGCCCTTATTGAAGCCATGGATAATTATTTCTTAGATAACGAAGGGACGGTCTCCTCATCCAAGTCCCTATGGGAAGCATTTAAGACTGTAATCCGGGGACAGGCGCTATCGCTGATCTCGGGTGCGAAGAAAGAAAAACAGAAAGAAGTTTTGGACATCGAGGCTGAAATCGATAGATTGGAGAGTGAACTGGAGTCTGGGGTGACGCCAGAGAAGCTTCACCTCCTGAGCCTGAAGCAGCACAGCTATAAGGCCTTAGTCACAGACAAAGCCAAAAACTTGGGGAGGGAGCGGCTGGGTAGACTCTACGACCTGGGTGACAAAGCAGGGAAGCTTATAGCATGGCTAGATAAACGGGAATGGGCGAGCAGGCTGGTGCCAGAGCTTAGAGTAAAAGGGGACATACCCGTCACGAATCCACAAGAGATAGTCGATAGCTTTGCCAGCCATTACCAAACGGTCTATACGACAGTGGCCCCCTATACGGAGGAGGACTCTCAAGAACTGTTGCATGACATCAAACTCCCCGCCTCTCCTTAGAAAATCGGGATTTCCTGGACAGTGACTTGACCCCAGATGAGATAGCGCAATCGATCCGTTCATTAAAATCGGGAAAGGCACTCGGCCCCAATGGACTCCCCATCGAGCTCTATAAGCTGCGACCCGATAAACTCTCCCCTACTTAAAATCTATGTTTGAGGAATCACTGGAGACGGGCATGCTGCCCAGGGAACAGAGGATAGCCACCATAGTTACCATCCATAAAGACGGGAAACCCAGAACAGACTGCAGTTCCTACCGGCCAATTTCCCTCCTAAACGCCGAACCCAAAATTCTCGCCAAGCTCCTGGCCAATCGCTTGGTCAAGGTCATTAGTGCCTTAGTACACCCAGATCAATCCGGCTTTATGCCGCACAGAAGCACGGCCCTGAATCTGCGTCGAGTCCATGGGGTAGTAGCTAGAGCACATACTCTCCGAGAGCCAGCAATGATCGCGTCTCTGGACGCAACCATGGCATTCGACACTATTGAATGGCCTTACCTTTGGGCAGTATTGGCCAAAATGGGTTTCGGCCCTAACTACATAAACTGGATACGACTTCTGTATAACGAACCCCTAGCCCAAGTGGTGGTCAACAATAAGTTATCAGCTACCTTCCAGCTGAGTCGGGGAACCCGTCAGGGCTGCCCGCTTTCGCCTCTCCTCTTCGCCCTGGCCCTGGAGCCCTTGGCAGCCTGGATCCGTAGAGATCCCAGGATACGGGGATTAGAATGGTCTCCCGGCTGGGAGGACCGAATCTCCCTCTACGCAGACGACCTGTTGCTTTATTTGGCCTCTCCTAGGAAATCCCTTATAGTGATCTTAGATATCCTGGCGGTATTCGGACGATACTCTGGATTCTCTATCAACTGGAGTAAGTCGCTTTTGTTTCCTCTGTGGGGCGATCCACCCGTCCCTCCCAAGAACTGCCCCATACAAATCAACTCGGCAGGCTTCAAATACCTGGGGATTTTCATTTCACTAGATCCCGCAATCCGGTATACTCAAAACCTTCTCCCCCCCCTTCGTAAACTTAAAAGCGATATTGCCAACTGGAGGTCGCTGCCCCTCTCCCTTCTGGGCAGAGCCGCCCTATTCAAAATGATGTCCCTGCCTAGATTCCTATACACCTTGCAAAACACCCTGGATCCTGTTCCCGCCAAATATTTCAAGGAAATTGAGGGCCTGCAGAGAGACCTGCTGTGGGATGGAAAACCTCGAATCGCCCTGACCAAACTAACACTGAATTGGTATGACGGGGTATTAGCCTCCCAGATATCAAGAAATACTACTGGGCGGCTCACCTAGCAGCCATCAACCACGGCATGTATGGCCGTGCAGACGATCCCGGATACGCCATGGATAAATGGCTCCTCCCAGATGGTAATTATAACAGGGCGCTATACTCACGGCCCAGACGATACACCTTGACTGGCCCCACCAAACATTCTGTCCAGATCTGGCATGATGTTATCGCCTCACTGGGATGGAAAAACACGCTGACATTAGCCACTCCACTTTGGGACTCAGAAAGATTGGGCGACTTATGGAAATCGAAGGGCTTTGACAGATGGGACCTTATCGGTATCTCACACATTAGGGACCTTTGGGGGCTGGAGGGGTTAAATCCTTTGACACGCTCCAGGCGGACTACGATCTAGCAGCCACCGAGTATTTCCGATACCTGCAGGTCCTGCACTCACTGCAATCTTTGCTGCCTAAGGGGACGTCCCCTCCAGAGGCCTCTCCGCTGGAGGACAGAATATTAGACGGCCACCTTCCCGAGAAAACCATCTCCCTGATTTACAAAAAGTTAATCAACAACATGGAGAGTCCCCTTCAATCACTCCGTGAGAAATGGACGCAGGATGGGGTGGAGGTGGATGATGAGGACTGGCAGCTGGCGGTGGCTTCCCCAGGGAGGTTGCTATCCCGGCACGTTTGAGGCTGGTACAGCTTAAAATCCTCCACAGAATTTATATGACAGGACCCCGTTTGGTACACATGGGATGGTCAGATAATGGGAACTGTAGGCGGCAATGTGGTCACGTGGGGACATTCATACACATAATTTGGGAGTGCGAACATATCATATCCTTCTGGCTCAAGATCCATGACACTATTAATGCGGTACTGCAGGTTCATCTCCGCCCGGAGGCACGACGATGCCTCCTCAATCTGTGGGAACCTACGGATCTCAACACAAATCAGACACGGTGGGCTACATTGGGGTTCATGCTGGCAAAACGCAACATTGCTCAACTATGGGGGGCCACACTATCACCCACACTGGCAGCATGGGAGAAGAACCTTGACTGGTGCATGTTCCGGGAGAAAACAGTCTACCTGGCAAGAGGGTGCCCCAAAAATGGTCTCGGATATGGAGCCCCTGGAATACCTACCGGGGAGAGATCTGTATGCCTCCTGATTGTCCCGAACAAAATGACCCCCACACCCTGTAACATTCCTCTATCATGTAGAAAGCTGACGTATTTCCTCCTGTACCGACTGTAATGTATGATTTGGCGAACCCTCTGTAATGTTTATTGGAACCGATGTATGTTTAATAAAAAGAATTATAAAAAAAAACAATGTCGGCTTAAATCGAAGGTCCAGCATGATTGATGATCAGCAGGTAGGCCATTATTTTTATTTTATGTACTGGAGTACCATCCATAGGACAAATGTACAGCAATGCCTGTCATTGGCGGCAGCTGAATTGTCCTGTGAGCCACTTGGGGCACTGTTTTGTCGTCAAACTGTCTTAAATGCATCTAGATTTGGTAGCAGAGGCTCGTATAACGTAGGCCATTCTGTGGCCTGGATCAATTATGTTTTATTTATTTAAAAGCAACAGTATTTGTACAGAAAACACCATACAAAGAAAATCAAACAGTCGATATCAGCTGTCTAGCTACAAGGAGACGTGAAAGATAAATGCTGAATGTCTGGGGATAATGAAGGAAGACAAAACACGAGACAATACATACATTATTATAATTAGCTTGTTACCTATGCAACACTACAGTTGCAGGTTGTCGAAACAGTAGGGTTAATGGGGCGATACACTTCTGAGAGGAATAGGGGGGACAGTTGTGAATCAGTGCTGGCAGATTTTCTTTGCATTGTTGAAGGGAGACTTCGCAGCAAATTTAAAGGTTGGTAGGGATGAAACGGCCTTTATATCAGTGGAAGAGCATTCCAGTGGAGGTGGGCAAGAAGGTGGGATGATCGGAAGGGATACTTAGAAGAGGAGGTGATTAGGAACAGTGAGTTGGTGAAAAGTGTAACGACTGAGAGGGCGAGTGCTGGGGGCAGGAACAGACTATATCCAAAGGACGCTTTTGCTGCTTTCCAGAGCTAAAAGTACCCTTGCATGGGGGGAGGAGGGGGCCTGGAGGGGCCACTAACCTGTTTTGTACTTTTTTCTTTAACCCAGGAACCAGGTGGCGACAGGGTAGAGGAGAAGGCGGATGAAGACAGGTGGAGTAAATGTAGTTATTTACTGTATGTATTTGACTAACGTAACCTTTTCCCTTCACAGGTAAAAGGTCAATGGGATAGCTTGCGCACTTGTTGCCAAGTTTGTTACCAACGATTGACGAATAATTGTGGAAGGTGACGATTGATGTATCTGAACCAAAAACGACACCCTGACAAGCGGGAAAAAAAAAAGTGCCATAACAAACAGGAGGCCCCAACAAGGAGGATTCCAACCACCAAGCGCTATAAACTGCCATCAGCGCCCCACTGCGAGCCCCGGTCAAGAGCAGGGTAGGACCACCCCCCTTGGCTTCTTTTGTGAACGCTGTCACTGCAAGGCACTGTGCTCCTTTCCTCGAAGACTGGGGCATGGTTAAGCGAACACTCTTTCCTACCAGTTGTCCTTCTGTTCCTCACAAGTGAGTGTACTCAGAGCCTGCGGCCTGTTTCAATTGTTGTCTTAGACTGGGGTAGCTTAGTATTGTAAACATTTTAAATTTTTTGCTAATACACTGCATTTTTATCATGGCTAAAAGATGTGGTTTAAGACATTCCATATTGATGCCCCTAGTTCAAAAGTAGAAAGACCATTGGGTGGCCTGATCATATGGGTTAAAATATTGCTCAACTGTAAAATAAAGCAGATTCACACAGGCTCAGATGACATCTTAGAGCTGATTATTCATCTTGCGTGAGGAAAATCTGTTGCCGCAGTAAATATTTATAACAGGAAAATACCCCATAATAAGGAGTCGATCATCCTTGGCAAAACAGCTTTATATTAATTGCTGGAGACTTTAACATATGCTTTGAACCCCTTGCGTTGGCTTCTGAGGTCACAAAAGATGAAGATGCATACTGGGGAATACCTGCTCTTAGTAAGGCTGGTCAATGGCGGCCCTCCCGTTAGTAGCTTTATCCATGTATCTAACTCCGTACCTGAAATGGCCACTCCCCATCAGACAGTCTTGCTCAGCCCAATTTTAAGAGGGGAGGTTTCATGAGTATTATCGATTATACCATGCTAGACCTTTGCATCTGGCATAAAATGGCAAATATGGTTGCACATTCTAGCCCGGAGGGTGACCATGAGGCTAAGATACTATTCTTAAAAAACGATTTGTTTATAGATCATAAAGGCATGGTCAAATGTGGCGTCCATTCCACTGTTATACCTACTGCCGTTTATTAAATCTGTGACACTCCCATCATGGTTATTTTTCCATAGATAATCTGAATCTTAATATAATGGAAGAACACCTGAGCCTATTTGAGTGCTTGAAGAAGCACTTTACAAAAGGAATTAGGCCACGTTGCCCATTTGTTAGAGCACATGGCTGGTACGATACCCAGTGTAGAGCAGCAAATAAATGTATAATGACCGTTATGAAAAAAGGGGACAAATCTAGAATAACTTAATCCAGGGTAGAATATAAAAATATCCAAAGGCCGTCTAAAAAAAATATTAGGAAACTAAACGTTGGGCTGATATGATGGATGCAGTCCATCGAAAAGACATAAAGACCTTTTGGCATGTTATATAGCCCACGGAGGACGGAATTAATTTATGAGACTGAAAACACATATTCAGCCACACGACTGGACCACACATTTTAAAGATTTAAATGCACCTAAAGGAATTAGGAGTATTATCCTGACTCACATTTCATTAAGTGATATCATGAATGCTATAATAGCTCAAAAATAGCAACAGCCTCTAGTTTGGATAGAATTCCTAGTGCCCTGTTTCGTTCAGAACATTCTATTTGGGGTATACATATAAACTATTGAATGCTAGAGCTGCTAAAGCACAGATCCCCGATGCATGGAAGGGCGCAGAGATTATTCCTATCAACAAGAACGACTCTCGTAGCAACTCAGGGAATTATTGCCCATAAGTGTTTTTGCAAGCATATGCTGGACAAGCTGACTCTTTGGATGGACAAAAACCAGATATTGCCCCATCTTCAGGCAGGTTTTAGGTCGAAGGATAGCACCACGAATCAGGTTTTTTTGCTTTCTTTTAATTAAGTAGAAAATTGCTGACATACGTTTTGGCCATCTTTATGTGTGGTGTTTGTTGATCTATGGGCTGCCTTTGACCTGATTCAAAGAGTTAAATTATGGGAAGTGCTGTCAAAGCTAGGAGTGTCATTGAATCTTCTCTTCTTAATAACTCACCTTTATACTCAAAACTATGCTAAGTATATTGGGGTACAAATGGGACACTAAAAAAGAAAATCAAGATTAACAGAGAATGGATTGTCAAGGCTGTGCGCTTGTCTAACACTTTTCTTACTTTAAAGAAATGGTTGTATCAATTATATGTTACAACTGCAAAAATGATACTCCTTGTATTGCGGGACCAAAGGTTCAAGTACGAGAAAGGGTACTTGAATTTGATTATTTAGGAATCAGACTGTCAGATTCCCATACCTGATCTTCCCAAATTACAAAAAGCCAGCTTCATTTAAATCATCGAGTGGCTGTCCTAAGCAAACATGCAAAATCGTTATATAGTGAATGCGTTATCTGCTTTAGAAAATAGAATTTGATATTGATGGTTCACAGAAGTACATTCGCTGCGTCCCTTGTGGAGGTCTGGTGTAGATCTGGCTGGAACCCCAGGGGAAGACAATCTGTCTTGATATATGCAAGGCAGATGTATGGTTCTAAAGGAGCTTAGTTTCCTTTGGATGATCTATGTCTGTGTAAATGTATTGTGTTATTGATGTAGTTACCCTCTACCGTACCATACCTGTCAACGTTTGCTGCCCCTTAGTTTGCCTACAGAGGTGGTTCGCTGTGGTTTAATAATGAGCAAGTTGCTCATGGAGACCTTTTGTAATGATACTGTCAGATTTTACCATTGGTACGGCAATGCCACGGCTCAGCCTTAGGTGGGTTTTTACTCCTACCTGCTTTGCCGTATATGTAGCAGAGTATTTTTCCAGACAAGGTCTTCATTGATTACCCAGAACAACACAGATTAGCTAATGGGCGTGTGGGTTTGAGGCACCTTAAAGTTTGTATCATTTCATTGTTTTATTAACTTAATTATGAACGGAGTAGGGTAACTTCAGGTGAGATGTTTAAGGGTTATTCAGGAGGCACATATCTTATCTCTATGCAAAGTCTTATTGCGGCGGTCCAGCCAGTGTGTATTTGCTCGACTGGCTTAGACTTTTGCAATCTTCTTGCTTTGTTCTGATCATCCCATAAGCATAAGGCGTGATCCAGTATAGCTATTGCCATTTTATTAGCTATGTCAGTGTAAGGGATCAACAGTCTTCCCCAGTGTTGCATGATATAAAACTAAATTAATTCATCTCTTTATTATAGCAAAAGGAACGGACATGCAATTGAGTAACTTTTACCGGTGGTGAGTTGTTATATAATGTACTATGTGCCCTGGCCACTGGAAGTCAGTTTTGGTAAATTTAGAGCGCACACACACTGGGACTTAATTATGGTCTAATGTAGTAGCTGTAGAATGGGAAGCATAATCATGTACACATTACCGGACGCTTTTTGCAAACATTCACATGATGGACTGTTGTATGCGGCTTTGACATGAGGCCCGTAGCCACAGCACATACATCCCTGACCTGTCTGCTTGCAGGTGCCATGATCATGTGTGAGCAAGTCCGGCGTAGCCTATTTCTGCTCCCTAAACCGCGCTGTATTTCCAGACAGACGGTTGTATTTCCGTAAATGAAAAAGTGTGTCAGAGTCAGGAGGAAGAAGCTATTACGGTTGTACGGCAGCACGTAGGCATGTGTGTGCTTACAGCCAATAATAGCGTGTGTGTCTGCCGGGAGACCTTTTTTGTGGCTAAAATAGTAAATATTGCGTTCATCGCGCTTCTCAGCTGATTTTGCGATTATGTCGTGAATCATAAAATGGCAAAATGCTGGAGGGTCTTACTAGTGACAATAGGTCGAGTCCAGTGGAAACTACTGAGGGTAAAGGTGATGTGGGTCCCAGGACCAGGCCACGACAGTCAGTTGAATTCTACCTAGCTCGTAGGGCTTAGGTGCAGTTATCTTGGCTGTCCCTGGTGCTGAAGCGGGAGCCGCGGGTTTGCTGGTTTTATCGCTGAGATGGTGCTGGTGAGGAAACAGATGCAAAATCTCGACAACAGGACCACTGCTGCGGCAGGTTGGAGATGCTGCAGAGTTCACCCGAGTTGCAGCATCGAACAAAGGTAGTGGTAGCCGGACTGGCTAACAGCAAGCCTTGACAGCGGCAAGCTTAGTTTGGAGTTATTTCGACGTCCTGGAGTCCAGGGGAAAATGGTAGCCACCTGAAACTTGCTTGAGGTCAGGACTACATTTCCCACAATGCACTAGACCATTTACTTTTGGACAATCCCTTGGCAGGCCCGATGGCCAGTGATTCTTTGATTCTGGGAGCATGATTTACCTGCAGACAGCAAGGGACTAGTGCCTCTAGTCCAAGAGTGTTCTGAAGGGGAAACAGCCTTTACACCGCAACCGTTACAACGCATGCATTTACCCCGCATGCCGTTGCAACGAAAAAGGTGTGTAGCAGTGGGTAGAAGGTGTTGGATTTAACTCCAACACCTTCCCTACTGTTGCACACACTGGAGTTGAAATAGAAAATTAAATCTATTCCAACTTCCAGCGCTCCCCCAACAGCAAGTCGGGGTAAAGTTTGGAGTTGCAACGGCATGCGGGGTAATGGCATGCGTTGTAACATCACATAACCTTCTGAAGTTGCCTTTGACTCTTATAGGGTTTTCTCTTTCCTGGGGAACTGGTCTCTGGTCCGAAATGAGTTGCAATGGTGCAGTTGCAGGGTGATTGCCACAGGTGTAGAGTATCGCGCCTTTGCTTTGTGCAGGTCCTTGGATGCAAGTCGAATCAGATCTGAGGTACTGGTACCTGGGATGCCCCTTAAATCCTAGATTTATGGGCATTAGTGGTGTGGGTGAAAGTAGCCAAGGGGCTACTAGCTCCAGTGGCTAATCCGACCCTGAGGTGACCACAGTCGTGGATGTTTGTCATTTTTTCTACATAGAACCCTCAATTCTGCCACTTTTAAAAATGGCAGAAACCTTCCTTGGCTGTAGAGACCAGGTAGCCCACCCTAGGATTGTGGCTAGCCCTCCTGACTTCTTAATTTTTCTGCCTGCCTGGGAGCAAATGGGCTTCGGGGCAGGGAGCTGGCTATTTCCTCCTCTGTGAGGATGCCTGGATGGAAATCAGAGGCGGTGTAAGCTTTGAAGCTCACCACCTTCATGTGCCACTTCACTAGCCATCCTGTCAGGGAGGGAGGTGTCACCTCCTTCCCGGGCAGGCCTTTGTTTCTGACTCCTAGAAGTGTTCTCACCTCCTGGCAGGGGGTCTGATACCTGTCTTAGTGGCAGCAGCTGTAGGCTGTCAGCCAGGGCACAGGGAAGGCTGGGGCAAGCAGGTGGGCAACCTCTAAGGTAGCCACCTAGGTGCATGTCACATTAAATCCGACTTTAGAAAAAGGTCGGGTTTGATGAGACAAGTTGTTTGATACCAATGGAGCTGGCAACCTCAGGGTGCCTGGGTGCTAGCCCATGTTAGTCTATGGCACCCTGAGCACTTATAGTAGCCACTAATAGGAGAAGGCTACTATAGGGACATATAGGCTTGCACTTTTATGTCCACACCTTTAATATAATGCACCCTGCCTCCTGGCCTCAGAAGGCCTACCTTAGGGGTGACTGACATATTAAAAATAGGGCTGTGACCTTGCCACTCATGGTGAGGGTGCAGTCGTGTTGGAGCAGTTTGCACTGCTCCTGCAGTCTGCAATGGCAGGCTTGCTATCATCTGTTTACTTGGGTCACTCAGGGAGGCACAATCAGTGTTTAGGGCCCTAGTTTTCCCTTTAACTCCCATGCCCTGGATACCACTGGTACCATTTACCCGGGACTTATAAGGAGGTGAAAGTCCTTGTCAATTGGGGGTTACCAATTCACATGCATCGATTTTAAGGAGAGAGCCCCGTCACTGGGGCCTGGTTAGCAGGCTCCAGTGCACTTTCAGAGTCATAACCATCAGCACTGGAGCAAAAAGTGTGGGACTGACCATACAAAATGGCACTTTCCTAAATTCCCCATATACATAATGCAATGCAATGCACCACACTGGCTGTGTCATTCTCCAATTCATTGTAACATAACCTAACATCATTCTCCTCTAGTACCCCTAAGACCCGAAATCCAAGTGTCAGACAGGTGTCTGTGCCATGCATCTCTCTATGACAACAAGCATGTGGCTAAGCCCTGGTCTAGCCCTGGTTGGGTGAAGAACATTGCTGTATTGGAGTCTCTGTCTCCTAGGCAACCTAGGGTCAGACCATACGCTCTTGTAGCCTAACCCAGGCCACCTTAAACTTGGTGAGCCAAGACATGGGCTTCCGCGTCCTGAGGGGAACTATTTGTACCCTGACACTTCTGCCTACCAAAGGTCAGAACACATAGTGAAAGTAGGGTGAGTACCATTAACTCCAGATCTAACGTCACCAGCTCCCGCAACAGCTTTCGGAGCCCTCAAGTAAATGTGTCATGAGACACCAGTCAGATGCCATTCCCTGATTGTAGATGACACCAGAAGGGGACGTGTCATTGCCTCTTCCTCCTTTCGGACTCACCTGTGCCTAGTACCCCTCTCATAGACTACCTTTAATGTTAATCCTCTGATAGCCCCAAATTCTTCCTATCTCTATACTCTCTCTCGCTCCATCCTGCTAGAACTCATCCTCCTTTTAAACCATTGGCATACCATCTGTACAAAAAAGAAGTCCCTTATTAGGAAAGTGCTACAGTGCCGTACTAAAAGATGAAGATGCTATGCAATTGAAAATAACATAGGCACACCATTTTCAAAGGTGCATCTACTAATATCCTGATATTCACTTATTGTATTCAGTATTTATGAATGCCTTATGCTTAGTTATACTACTGTTGTAGAATCTGTATATCTAGACTGAAGACTGCATTGTCTTTCCTTGTGCTTTTTCCACAGGACTTACCCTCAGTAATCACTACAGAATACCACCCTACTATATATAAGAACGACCCCGGTTTGATAGAATAACTAGTAGCAATCTGACTACTCTCACCGCCCAATTCCACAATCAAATTACAACCCACATTCAATACATTATAAGCAACCCTTACCACTCCCAACCAACACAGTTCCGATAACTCAAATTAGGACTTTAATCATTGAACATACAACAGCACTTTACAGCAGACCACAGCACCCTCACCACACTGAATGCAACCATTTGTAGGTGAGATTGGAACAAACAGCACAAAATAGATGATGGACCTCCCATCCATCCCATGCATAAAAGGGCACTAAAGCAATATAGGTGGGAAAGTGCAGGCAAGAGCATCAGCCTCTAGTAAGGCAAATAACATTAGGATAAAATACAAACACAGACTTGGCTTGTGATGCCTGCATAAAAAGCACTATCTTAAAGCCGAGCAAAAGACAATTGATCCCACCCCTTTCATGGGAAGAAAAATGGAAAGTCCTTTGGCACACCCAACCATACATATAAAACACCACATAGATCTACGCTATCGAATACGCTTGATCGGTGGCCCGTCCACTAGAGTGTCGCCTGTCAAGGCATGTCAGTAGGCGGGCCCTATTTAGGGACGTCCTTTCAACTCACATTTTCCTGTTTGGGACTTTTAGGAAATGCTTGGCAATTTTAAAAAAACTCACAGAAAACATTGCGCACTTCAGGGCCATTTGTGTTTTTGTTTTTCAGAAACAAACCTCTGTGTTCGGGGTTTGTTATTAAAAACAAAAAAAGTTTGCCATATGGGACTGGAGCAGCGTAATTTTGGTCCCATCCTAAGATGCTGTAGGAGTGCATTATATTCATGTGTGAATATATTCTGTGTGATAATTGTTATTAAGAGAAGATGGGGTATTGCATATTTAATCTACTCCACATGAAAACTAGTGGGACTTAAAAATGGTGTGCTTAGAAATGTGACTAATAAAAGTTTTGCAATACTTATATATTGATACTCTAAGAGAACAAAGCTTATAAAAGGTCTCATTGTGAAGCTAATAATGATACGTATGAGTAGGCTAATGTTTAGGCATTTACGATAAATTATATCCATATTGGTGTATTTTGAAATTACATTTATTCATTTGTTAAGAAATTTCATTTGTTATGTGTTTAGTAATGTGCACATATTTGTAACCGAGTGCACTACTAAGTCGACATGATTTTTAGGCTTCGAGAACAGTCTCAGAACAAGCTCACGTTTGTAGTCTAACATTTAATTTGCATTTAACCTTTAATGTGGAATGTGTTTGCTTGCATTTTTGTTTCCAATGCAGGTGTGGAGAAAGCCTCATTAGTTAGTAAAAAAGGGCTTGTGTTTTAGTAAGATAGCGAGGTATGTGAAGACGGATTTTGGCAAGGAGAAATGCGGTAACGAGCAAGGAGGCAAGTTCCCATGGAGGAGGAAAAGAACGGCCAAGGACAAATGAAGTAGCAACTTATCGATGGGGGAAAGGCGGTGCGAGCATCCAATTTGTGCCAGAATTGTGGAAAGCTACCGGAGCTGGTCACGTGATTTACCTTGGATGAAGCAAATATTTTGTGCTGTAACTTAGGGGCTCATTACGATGGCGGACGGACTTAAGTCCGTCCGCCTTCGTCATAGGAATTGGGACCATCCGCCTATATGGCGGCGGTCCCGCCCATGGAATTACAATGCGACCGCCACGGTAGTGGTCGCATTGGGCATGTTTACCATTGCGGCGGTTGCTGCACGCTGCAGCACCTGCCGCAATGGTAAAAATGCAGGTTTTGCATTTCCCTGCACTTGGTGTGGCTTCCTGCTACATGACCCTTAGTTGGAGTTTCTTTTACGAAGGACTCTAACTGCTGACACCTTTCTATTTTACATTCCTATTCAATGCTTCTTAGTTTAGGGTTGCCCCTTTTAAGGTAGTGTAGGGAGAGAGAGCGTGCTCATGCTTACCTTTGAAAATTAATTGATGCAATTTAATGCTCAATTCTTTTTCCTGATTTTCATCACCTTAACTGAATTAGTTGTATGCTTTTTGTTATATAGGGTACATCTCTTTAGGAGATTTGGACCTTATTTTTATATGGTGATGCTAAGACTGATTTATATCAATCTGTTTCTGAATTTATAATTAAACCTTATTAATCTCAATTTTAGTTGTTGAGTAGTTATTGTGTAGCCGAATTAGTTATACTGTGATGAGATTAAATTGTGATTGCTTCCTCCCTCTTATCTCTCAAGCAGCCAAAAACACCATCTGGTTGCATAGGGATGTTTAAGTGGGACGAGTTTTCTCAGTTGGTAGCAGGGTAGGATGGTTGCTTCTTGAATTAGCGGGAAATAGAATCTAACCTAGAATAGTCTAGCCCCAATCCCAGTGGCCCTAATCTGGAGCCCAGGATCGATCGAGACTTGGAGAATAGAGTTTCAGTGGCATGCGTCGAAACAGCGGCGACGGAGGAGTGAGCATTAGTAGGGTGTGTATGAGGGTTATGCTTTGCTTGCGGTGAAATATCGATTGTGTGATGTCTGGCGAAGATGTTGTGAGAATGCGGTGTTAAGTTGTTGTTGAAGTTGTTATTGGGTCCAACGTGACCTAAGATCCCGGGATAAATATTAAAGGTGCAGAAGACACTGTGTTGTATTTGTCTAATAAGGTTTTGTGGGGTTTGTCATAAGACGTCATCGAAGGCCAGAACTGAGATAGGGAACTTTATGTGCAAGATAGTTCGGTTAGAAACGAAAGTCAAAAATGCCCACTCCTACAGAAGTGAGGGCACCAGAGAAAAGAACAGACAGCTCCAATGTGCAATTTATCCCGTTAACTCCGATAAATGTGAGCTCCCCTTGCACTTATAGTGCAGACCCCTCTGCCGTACAGAATGAATTTGGGCCTATAAGGTCCTTTCCTGGATTGGCAGGTTTAGATTCGCCTGTATGGGAAACACTCCCAAATGTAAGTAACAGTATGCCTCAAGAGAGTACTTCCCCAAATACAACTTCTGAGGGCCAACATATATTTGATGTTCAAGATATAGAACAATGGTTGAAGGTGGACAATAATAATAATTCAAATGAGAGTCAGAGTACAGGGACAAGTCACTGAACCATCAAATCAGCTATAAAAGTGGATTTGATTGATGTGATCAAATTAAAGACTGAATTGAATTGAATTGTAAGCGGGAGCCTAGAGCTTAACCAAATAGCTACTTACCAACAAAACGATTTTCTATTCATGAGTAAAGATGTTACTAGGAGAGCAAGACAGGCTCATGAGAAATTATCTGAGTTGGCTCAAAGATATGATGTTGACATAGAACGGAAAAAGGCTTTACCGAAGAACCACAGACTTGCATTAAGAACATAGAAATCCTGAGATTACCAGGATTGAAGACTCAAATACGAGAACTAATTTTGAGCAATCGGATTTGGAGCACACTGGACAAATGGGAAGAGAGATGGGCTAAAAGAAGGGGACCTAAAAGAACAACGGGAGAACCACCTCCTTTAGGAGAGAGGGGAACGAGTGTCAAGGATTTCCCTTTGCGAGAGGTACCAAGTGGAGGTTATGTGCATGTGCCTTGGAGTAGAGGTGATCTTGCAGCATTTACCAATGATTTCCCGAGGTTGAGAGAGAAGCTTGTAGAGTGGTACAAACAGGTCGATCGCTTTGTGAAAATTTCGAAGGAGTTATGGATTGATTTGAATAAGCTGTTTGAGATTGTAGCTTCGAGTGATTTGTGGTCCACATGTACAATAACTACAGAATGGCCTGATGGCAAACCTGAGAGAGATCCAGTGACACATGGTCCGTCGCCCATTGTGATGAAGAAATATGATCAGGTGAAAACTTGGCTGAAGGCTAAAGTACCTCCACAAGATATCAATTGGGTAAAAATTGACAGGACGACTCAAGAACCTAAGGAGACGATTCATGCATTTTATGAAAGATTGTTGCAGGTTTTCAAACAGTATAGTGGGATGGACACCCTAGAACCCAAGGACATGGGAAAGTTTGTGTCCAGATCTGTGACTGGGTTAAGACCTGAAATTAATATTATGATTCAACAACATTTTATTTGCTGGCAGAATAAGTCAGTGGACGAAATTCTGCGTTATGCTAAATATTGTTGTGATGAGATTGAGATGAAACATAAGAAGTTGAAGGAAAAGTTGATGATGGCACAGATGAAAGCTGCTCAAAGAGGAGGATTGAATCAGCCTTATGTAGGGAATACCGTCCCTATGCAAGGAGTCTATCAGTCAGGGGTCCCTGTGCAACAAGGTGGGGGATTTCAGGGGCAGGGAAGAGAAAGATGTGCTCCTATATATCCCAAACTGGAATTTTAAAGAGGTTCAATCCATGTCAGTATTATAATACGTTGGGGCACTGAAAGCACGAGTGTCGTCTTAATACCACGAATCAGGAGCAGAATGGAGGGTTTAGTTATTCGCAGGGCAATGTTATGCAACCTCAGAATGTGTCTAGATGAAGATCTCGAAATTCAGTTGTTGCCCAAGGTACCATAATGCAGGTGCCACAACCCCGATGCCACAGTAAGCTGTAAATAACTCACGATTTAACCCAAACGCAGACATTTGAGGGGGGGGGGGGAATCAAAATTTGTCCCATAATAACAATCCATTCCAACAGTTCCCCAAGCTTGAGACTTCAAATGGATACGGTTCAGACTAGTTCTTTTGATGGTGCCTGAGGGGGAGGAAGACTGCTGATGTAAATGGCCACAATGTCACTTTCCTGATCTACACTGGTGCTACCCACTCTACTGGGAGAACAGCAGATGTTCCAAACTCACTCCTCTCAAGAAGAACAATCCAAGTTGTAGGAGTTGCAAATAAGACGTTGTCAAGCTACTGTACGACGAAAGGTATTGAACTCCAAACGAATGATGAGGACATTGCCTTTAAATTGGCAAATCAAAATTTGCATGTTTCATCGTTTCCAAAGTTGACGGTAGAAGACTTACCGTTAAGATCTCAGAGACACAGTGAGAGACATAGTTTGGGATTTTTCGGGGAAGGATATTGGACTCATCAAAGGAGTTGAACCTGTTCATATCCAAGTGAAACCAAATGCCGAAAATCTAAGAACCCCACAGTATAATCTGACGTCCGAGACAGTTGCTGGAATTTCACCTGTAATTGAACCTATGATTGAGCAAGGTATCCTGAAAGAGATCCTGGGGAGTCCATGTAATTCACCTATTATGGCTTGCAGAAGCCAAGTGGCATCGCGAAATAAACAGCATAGTGGTCCCTTGTTGTCCCGTGGTACCGAATCCTCCTGTATTACTGTTCCAGATTCCATGAATGGTTCACTGTCATTGACCTTTGCCAAGTGTTTTTCTCCATTCTCCTGCATGAAGACAGACAGTTTATGTTCGCTTTCAGGCTAGGGAATTGTGTTTTAACGTAGTGCCATGTCCCACAATGGTATACGGAAAGTCCTTCCATTTTCAACAAGATCTTGAAAAATATTCTGGAGTCTCTGGTCATGCCCTGCAATTATGTCCTGGTCCAGTACATTGATGACCTTTTGGTTCCATCAAACACTCGAGAAGCATGTAAGACTGATTAAATTGCCTTGTTGAACCATTTTGCTGAGAATGGACATAAAGTGTCCCCAAATAAGTTGCAGTACTGTATGACAGAAGTCCTCTACTTAGGACATCATATTGTGAAAGGTTCGAGAAAGGTGTCACAAGAAAGAATCTCGGCAGTCAAGCAAATGAATTCGCTTTGCACGCAGAAGGAAGTCAGGATGTTTCTGGAAATGGAGAGCTACTGTCGGCAGTGGATACCTAACTTATCCCTAATGGCCAAACCTCTGCAGACGTTGACACACAAGGATGTGTTCGATCCGGTACCCTGGGACAATGATTGTCTGAATGCATTCCTGGAATTGAGGGAGAGCCTCTGTTGTGCTCCCGCATTAGGAATACCTGACTATGATAACATGTTTTCGCTTTTCTGCAGTGAAAGGGAAGGTTGTGCTCTCTCAGTTTTAACTCAGAATCATGGAGGTGCCCATAGACCAGTTGCCTATTTCTCAGCTACTTTAGATCCAGTAGCTTCAGCGTTGCCCGGATGTCTCAAATCCGTTGCTGCAACAGGTGTCAGCATTGAGAGCTGCGAGAGTATTGTGATGGGTCATCCATTGACTGTTTATGCACCACACTTTGTTAAACTTTTGTTGACTAGAACACATACGCAGCACTTCACAAATAGCCGGCTCACTAGATGTGAGCAAACTATCTTGACTGCTGAAAATGTGACCCTTAAGCGATGTTCAGTTCTGAACCCTGCCACCCTGTTACCATTACCTGATTGTGATGCAGATGAGATCAAAGTAGAGCATGACTAACTCGATGTCATTGAACTGTGCACAACGCCACGTACCGACATAATGGGTGAGGCATTGCCTGAATCTGATTATACCCTATTGTAGATGGCTCTTGTTTAAGGGATAATGCGGGAAACCTGAGGGCTGCCTATGTTGTCTGTACTGTTACGGGAGTGGTGGAAGCTGCCTGGAATCAAGGAGTATTCTTCGCGCAGGTGGTCGAATTGATTGCCCTTACCCGAGCATGCTGTGTTTCAAACCAGCTGAGAGTGGCAATATTCACCAATAGCCTTTATGGGTTCAGTGTTGTTCATGACTTCGGACAGTTATAGTCTCAAAGGGAATTCATGACCTCATCAGGGTCCCCATCCACAATGCAGAAAATGTGAGGAGACTGTAAGAGGCTTTACATATGCCTAGCCAGTTTGCCGTTGTCAAATGTTCTGCCCACTGTAAAGGAATCTATTTTGTCACAGTTGGGAATCTTTATGCAGATCAGGTCACATGTTACTGTGCTCTGAATGTTTGCACTTTCAATGGTGAATACACAAATGAGGGAGCAGAGGAAACCAATTTCAACCTTTTGATGACAATTGCTGATACATGGGAGGAAGTAAAGAGATTACAAGAGGAAGTTAATGAGGAGGAGCAGCAAGGTTGGATTGGAGCAGGATGTGTCAAACGAGATGATGACATTTGGGTTTCAGGAGATGGAAGACGAGTACTGCTCAATAAGTTGTTGCCACTGGTGGCAAGACACTACCATGGGTCAATGCATGTAGGAAGGGATGCCATGGTGAGGTTGTTTAGACAGACTTGATTTAATCCAAGGTTTCGAGCCATGGCTGAGGCACTGTGTTACAGATGTGTGATTTGCCAGCATATGAATGTGGGGAAAAGAACTGCAGTTACACTGAGCCACATAGAGAGATCTGGATGTCCTTTCAACAGGATGCAGCTGGATTTTGTTGAGATGCCAGTATGCAATGGATTGAGGTACATCTTAGTATTGGTGCACATTTTCTCACGTTGGATAGAAGCTTACCCAACTAGGAGATGTGACAGTCTCACAGTAGATAAGCTGTTATTGAGGGAGCTCATTCCGAGATTCGGATTTACAACCTCAATAGAATCAGACACATAAACTCATTTTAATAATGAGGTTCTGAAAATGTTATGCACTGCATTGCAGGTGGAGCATAGATTGCATGCAGTTATCGACCAGAAGCTTCAGGTTTCGTGGAACAGATCAACGGCACTTTGAAATCGATTTTGGCTAAAGTGTGTGCTTCAACGTCTCCGAAATGGCCTGACGCTTTGCTGATGAGTCTTCGCAGTGTCCCAGATCGAACGACAATATTGTTGCCCTATGAGATCATCATGGGAAGAGCTATACGATTGCCTGCTGTGCCTGTGAATATGCTTGTAAACAACACAGATTTGGTGTTCGATAACTGTAAAGGATTGTCTGACGTGGTTCATTCTGTGTCTCACCAGCTTGAAGCGGCAACAGCCCCGCCACATCAGGAGCAGTCTCATGACCTTAGTCCCGGCGACTGGGTCGTGTTGAAAAAACATGTGAGAAAGAATTGCCTATAGACTAGTTGGCGTTGTCCGTACAAAGTGATCTTGGTCACTACGACTGCTGTGAAGTGTGGTGGCATTCCTAATCGGGTGCACGCATCCAAAAATTGTAGGGTCTCGTATCCCCTTAAAGAAGTAACAGCACCTCTCCCAGAAGTGACACCAGCAGTGATCAAAAGGCCACCGGAAGAGGTTAGCCAGCAGTAGGGGACCAGACAGAGCCTGAGACAGCACTAGAACGATCTGAGGGGGGTCCAGACAAGTCAGAAGTTGAAGCTGATTCAGAGGAAGCTGGTACTGTGGTGGTGAATGAGTCAGATTCAGACCCCAACGAAGAAACTAGTGCTGAGGGACCACGAGCATATAGTAACAGACAACAGGAGGTTACCCATAAACCCGATAGAGACAAGGGTAAATATTGTATAACATAGACAATGTCTCGAAGGGTATCATTTGAAAGGGAAGTGCACAATAAATTGCAAAGAGGGGGTGAGGGGACATAGGGAAACAAAATCCGTGGAGCAAATTGATTTAAGGAAATGCTTTCCACATATATTTAATTGTATTATATGGTCAACACATAAATCAATGAATAGACAATTATAAATGCACTGTGTTACATTAAATGTCATATAACCTGTGATACTGTGCACAAGTGCTCGTGAGAAGTGAACGGCGCTAGTGACACGTGAAGGAATATATACAGCAGGAAAAAGAGGCACAAACAAGGTTATATATACAGTGAGGTAATCTGTGATGCCCATACAGTAAGTACATTTATGGACAAGGTAATTCTTCTGGGTAATCACAGAGAAGGCGCTGTGAATTACGCTGTGGGGGTCGACAGCGTTTCGGCCTTTGTACAATGTTAGGCCATCATCAGGACCAGGTTACAGATTTGGAATACAGTGTGGATAGGAACTGATCGTGAGTTACGGATGGTATTCGGACTGGCGGCGTGTCTGTAGGGTAGGCGGCGAGGCGCTCTATCAGGGGTCAAATAAATGAGTGATATGGGCTCGCAATCGGAATTGAATTTCGGGGTGCGGTCAAGTATGAATTCAGTCAAGGACCGCGAATGCACAATTTTGTAGAGCTGGGCATCCGAGTGTGTCAAGGATGATCACAGGGGCAGCCAGAGTCAATCGGCAGGGGACTGGAGCAGCCGGGTTCAGTCTGCGTGAAGCCAGGAGGGGCAATGCCGATCCGGCATGAGTCCGGAAGAAACTGGATGAGACACCAGCAGTGATCAAAAGGCCACCGGACGAGGTTAGCCAGCTGTAGGGGACCAGACAGAGCCTGAGACAGCACTAGAACGATCAGAATGGGGTCCAGACAAGTCAGAAGCTGAAGCTGATTCAGAGGAAGCTGGTACTGTGGTAGTGAATGAGTCAGATTCAGACCCTAACAAAGAAACTAGTGCTGTGGGACCACAAGTGACAGTGAAATAAAGCTGGCCAAGAAATCAGACGAGGAGAAGATTGAAGTTGTCCCCTGAGAGAATCTGAGTTGAGTGGATACAAAAGTGAAAGGCCTGATCGAAGAAGGTCCAAAAGATCGAGGGTGCCTTGTCAGAGGTACTCTTCTCCTGAGTGGACTTATCTTCCTACAAATGACAGTGAGGGCAAATTTTGGGAATTCTGGAATAATAGTGGAGATCGTTTGAGACTTGCGGAACTTGATCTGAACTTTCTTCTTACTTTTGAACTTCCTTACTCGACAAGGCTGAGTGCCTTGAGGCACCTAGTACTGAATGAAGCTCAATTTCCCTATCTAGATTCAGGGGAATTTCCTGTGCTTGTTGATGGACTAAAAATAATGGTCTAAGAAATGCTCATTAATGAACTTGGTCCCTTTATAATTAGAGATGTTGAATTCTTTGTTGAGTTGCTTAAAATAAGGTTACTTAGCCCAGAGTGGAAGAAGAATAAATTTAGGGTTGACATTTAGAAGAACATGAAGTAGGGCTAGGGAAGCCTCACGAAGACTACACATACATTTTTAAATAAAGTCGAGCACAAACAAAGATTGGTTTTGGTGTTTTACACCGGTGGAGATCAATAGAGAGGATTCTGTTGCTGCTATTTCTCTATCCACTTGGTGTGAGTCTAATTAGCATGGAAACTAATAAGTCTAAACATAGATGTAGGTACATAATAGGTGCAATAATAACAATTATTGTGTTGAGCTTAATAATACTGCTTGTAGGACTATACTGAAATTCCACTAGGGCTATAATAGAAAAACGCACACCTGAGCAGAAATCCTCACATGAAGTAGATGGAGGTTTATACTCAATAGGAGAGCAGAACTTACATGTAGATTTATCCAAAGGAGATGACACATTAAGCGCTTCAACTAGGTTACTTTATGAATATGTTGATATTATGGTAGCAAGAGATTGCTATGTTTGTATGCAGTTACCTACTTTGCTAGTTGAAGGCATTACTTACCATCAAATACCTCTAACGAACCAGTTACTTACCTTCGGTAACGATATACCTGTAAAAGACATATATTCGGTATAGATACCTCACCTTACAATTAGCTTCGGGCCTCAAGATAAATTCCGCTAAGTCCTGGGCGTTGAATCTCACTATCCCTGCGGCGGAACTGCCAGAACTCCAATCTCTTACACCTTTACATAGTGCCACCCATTCAATCCGATATCTTGGACTCAACCTAACCCCCACGGTGAGCACATGGACCCAGGCGAACTGGCAGGACTATAGAAAAGCAATCCGTGAAGACTTATGAATATGGAGGGCCCTACCGATAACATGGCTAGGCAGGTTAAACGCGGTCAAAATGACAGTGCTACCAAAATGTTTATATTTATTCCAAACACTGCCTACATCTATATTGCAATCACACATATTGAATGTACAGCGGGATCTAACGAGCTTCATCTGGGGGGGCAAGCGACGACGCTTCTCAAACAAACTTCTCATGCTGCCCCATGATAGAGGAGGACTAGCTTTGCCCCAACATCTTAGAATATTACTGTGCGGCACACCTACGGTATATCTCTGAATGGACGGTCCGCGAGAGTGAAAAGCACTGGTTCCATACGGATAGGGCAGTCGCTTGCAGACCCATATGGGATTTAGCATAGCTTTCGCCAGGCTCTAGACCGCGCAGCGCATACATAGCCACACCCACAAAAACAGTGCTGGAAATTTGGGACAAAATTGCGATCCCCAAGGGATTAACTTCCTTCCCATCCTCTAATACTCCCCTGGTGCGCAATCCAAACTTCCCACCAGCGTTACAGCCACACTCCTTCCAGGCGTGGTCAGAGGGGGACTGACGGGTAATTCAAGACCTTTTTGAGGGCGATCAATTCAAATCTTTCGAACAATGCAAAAGGGAATTTCGTATCCCGGAGCGTGCCCGACTGCAATATCTCCAAATACGGCACTGGCTGCACACACACCCTAACACTCAGGGGACGACCCGGCCCCTTACCCCGTTCGAAACACTAGTGCTATCCTATGACGGATCCAGGGGCTTAATTTCCCGGACCTACGATGTCTTACAACATTCCGCCCTGAGCAACTCCCATAACTACCAAACACGCTGGCAATTACATAGCGATACTGAAATCTCTTCGAAACAGTGGGAACAATTGTGGCAGGATATCCCTACCACTTATAGAAGCATAGCACAACGAGAGACGGCATACAAAGTCATGACTCAATGGTACTATACCCCCCAGCGACTACACAAAATGTTCCCCAACACCACGCCCAATTGTTGGAGATGTAACAGTGCAGTCGGGGATTTCCTACACATATGGTGGCACTGCCCGCTGCTGGCCACCTATTGGAAGAAGAACCTTAGCCATATTAAGGATGTTGTTGGATTTCCTATACCCGAAAACCCACGACTGTCCTCGCAACTATATGGCAGCCATTGTTCTAAGTTGGAGTACACTTGCTTCAATCCACCCAAGCTTAGGACGTTGCAACTTTTCGAAGACGGCTATGCTTTCACACTGGAAGACGGGCACGCAAATGCTAGTCAGGTACACCCTGTAGACAGCCCACCACCTACCCACTAGCATGTCTACTATGCTAGGCCTCTCCTCACCTTCCTCCTCTCCCTCCCCCTCCTTAAACGGGGGCTCTTATTCTTATTTCTCGAGCTCGCTGATATGCATCAACTGGATCCTTGAAAACGCTTGCAAGCGAAATGTTAAATATCATGTCACTCTTGTGATTCAGTCACAGAAACTGGACGATATATGTGTAACAACCAGAAGATTTGTTTTAGCAAATGTCTGATATCAACACCCCACGAGATTACACCCCTCCCTATCGTGCATTCACTGCTAGATGGAGTAAGTCTACTGCTGATGTATGTCCAGTTTGCAAGTCTAGCAAGGAATCCTTGGCACACCTTCTCTTTGTTTGTGCTGGGTATGCTATTCCGCGTCGTGTCTGGCTGTTCCCAATTTGTAAGCTCCTGGGCACAAGAAGGGCTAGTGATTCTGAAAGAATCTTGCGGACCGACACTTCAGCAGCGATTGCTTTAGCCATGGCAACATTTCTAGGGTGGGCATGGGTACTAAGGTCCAAATCCCTACGCTTAGGTGAGGATTAATGATGATGCGATTAAACCCAGCTAATCGCTCCTTGTAGCAGATCTTAGGTTGACATTTGATGAATAGGTCATTAGTCATCGGAGAGAAATTGATTAACTAGATCTAATCGAGCTATTACCGCAGAAGGTGGACCGTATCAAGTGCCAAATTTATCTAAAAACTGTGTTGTGATTTGTAAATATTTTATATGCTCTTATTATGTTCCTTGTAATATGATTTTAATAACTATTATGATAAGTGCATACATCAAAAAATTTTAATGGCCATTTTTGCTTGCCCCCTTACCCAGTTATATGCTCATGTGATTTTAATAATGTTTTTAACATGTGCGTGCAACCTTTTTATCTAGCTTACACATTTCATTATGGCAGCTGTTTTATTCAATCAATTTCATCTGAAATTTTGTAATGCTTTTATGACTAATTTGTCGAATAAAGCTGTCGAAATGGAATGGACGATATATGTGTAACAACCAGAAGATTTTTTTTAGCAAATGTCTGATATCAACACCCCACGAGATTACACCCCTCCCTATCGTTTTTCATTTATTGTTTTACTGTAGATAATTATTTTACTGTTAATAAAAAGAATATATACAAAACAAAAAGTTTGGAATACTTATATATTAATACTCTAAGAGAACAAAGCTTATAACATGTCTCATTGTGCAGCTAATGTATATGTAGGCTAATGTTTAGACATTTATGTATGTAACAAGAAAGTATATCCATATTGGTGTATTTTAAAATGACATTTATTTATTCGTTAAGAAATTTCATTCATTATGTGTTTAGTGATGTGCACGTATTTGTAACCCAGTGCACTATTAAGTTGACATGATTTTTAGGCCTCGAGAAAGGTTTCAGCACAAGCTCACATTTCTAGTCTAATATTTAATTTGCATTTAACCTTCAATGAGGAATGTGTTTGTTTGTATTTTTGTTTCTACTGCAGGTGTGGACAAAGCCTCATTTGTTAGTAAAGAAGGGCTTGTGTTTTAGGAAGATAGCGAGGTATGTGAAGACGGACTTTGGCAAGGAGAAACGTGGTAACGAGAAAGGAGGCGAGTTCCCATAGAGGAGGAAAAGAATGGCCAAGGACGAAGTAGCAACTTATCGATGAGGGAAAGGCGGTACCAGTAGCCAATTTGTGCCGGAATCGTGGAAAGTTACCGGAGCTGGTCAAGTGATTTACCTTGGATGCAACTAAAATCTTGAGATGTAATTTAGTGAGGGACAGAGAGACATCCTAGGATTTCATGAGGTACAGACTTCTTCTTCTGCTTGGTGTGGCTTCATGCTACATGACCCTTAGTTGGAGTTTCTTCTACTGAAGATTCAATGCTTCTTGGTTTAGGGTTGTCCCTTTAAAGTAGTGTAGGTAGAGATAGCGTGCTCATGCTTACCTTTGAAAATCAACTGATGCAATTTAACATTTAATCCTTTCCCTGATTATTTGCATCCCATAACTGAATTGCAGGCATTTAAAAACAAATTTCTTTGTCGGTTACTGGCTATCCTGAAATCGACCCCAAGCTTTATATCCCACAGTGAATTGGGTATGAGCTATTTAGAAGACAAAGTTAAAATGGCCCGCTCTTACTCTGTGTCAAAATATGGTCTACCCCACAAGTGGGTTTTTCAAGAGACATTTTAGGCAATTGCCTGGAATTGGACAATAGACGCTCTATCCCGTGGTTGGCATATGTAAAGAAAAGCTTTAATAACATGGGCATGATTAACCTTTTTGATTCTCCAGACTGTATTGGGTCCCAAATTAAGGCTATAGTTAAGAAAAAATGTACTATGACAAATGAAGAAATTAGATTCACAAGGGCAAGTTGTTTAACTTCAGTTCTTAACTATCTGCCTATTTCAACAATGCATGGGACAGAGCAGTACTTAACTTGAGTAGAAAAACCATAGCACAGATTTTATCTTACAAGGCTCAGGTTAAATACAATTCATTTTTTTGGTTGCTTTCCCTAACCCTGGCTCTTGGTTTGAAATTATTCAGGTTTGTTCATGTAACGACTCCTGATCACAAACAACAATGCACTTTATACTCTTTTGCACTTTATATAGCAGCTTGAGAAGATGCTTTTTACAACCACTTTTAAAGCATAAGCACTTTAATTCACACCAAGAGGGATTGATTTTTTAAAAATGTTTAGAAACCCCTACGATTTGAGTTTCTGTTCTCAACTACATTTTATCCACTTTAAAACTGAGGAGGAGGAGTTATCCTTTATAAGGATACTTATTTTAGCTCTGATGAGAATGCTAATAGTATTAATGAGCATTAATCACTAGGGGTGCCAAATATATATATTTTTTAAAGTTTATCAAATTGGGCAAATGTCATACTTAATGAGGTTTTAAATCTGTTTTAATCTAATGTGCAAAGCTCTTTAAGAATCTATGAATCTGAAAAACTAAATGATGTATAATGTATTTTAATTTTGTGTTTTTATGGTCATTTTTAAGCTAAATAAAGACTATTGAACTGAACTGAATTAGTTGTATGCTTTTTGTTATATAGGGTACATCTCTTTAGGAGATTTGGACTCGTTTCTTTTCTATATTTTTATACGGTGAGGATAAGACTGAGTTATATCAATCTGTTTCTGAATTTATAATTAACCCTTACTAATCTCAATTTTGGTTGTCGAGTAGTTATAGTCTAGCCGAATTGGTTACAATGTGACGAGATTAAATTATTATTGTTTCCTCCCTCTTACTTCTCAAGCATCCAAAAAGACCATCTGGTGAAGTAGCGATGTTTAAGTGGGCCCGAGCTTCCTCAGGGCCAAAACAACACGGTTCCCACTTGGGAAAATTGTTCTGCGTTCTTTGCGATAGCTGAAGCGGCGGATGCCCTGAAGGCAATGAAATCCCTGCTAGGTAAGTAGGAGAGACGCACACAGAAATATAACTAACCATCTAGGTGTATTGAAAACCAGGTGTTCTAATTAATGGTGTGGAAAATTGTAAACTTTTTTCTGCAAAATTTCCTATGAAAATTAAGCAAAATTTCAAGGAATTCACTTGCTTCTCTCATATGAAAATGTAATGTGAGTACATACTTTACATTCAAAAGTCAAGCAAGGTGCAGGAGACATTTTTCTCAAACCAGTCTCCTGAGGGAAAAAATTATGCAAACGTTCATGCCTTCAAAATTTGCCAATTTCTGTGGAGTAAAAAGGTTATCTGACCTACCTACTCCAATACCCTCACTAAGGAATGCAGTTGGAAGACGGGACAGTAGTTACATGGTGAGAAGGGGTCATATTTAGGTTTTCTTAAGAAAGCTAGATTTACAGCAGAACTTACAGACCTGCAGACAAATACCAGTGGTTAGCGACAGGTTGAATAAAAGGAAGAGAAAAGTGTGTGCAATTATGGAAGGAGCTAGAGGTTTGGTGATATTAGGGGAAACTGGGGCAGCGCAGGATCGAAGCTGCCACCTTTAAGAAGGGGGAGGTGGACAGTTATCAAATGTGTTGTGGATGAGATCAGAGGGATGGGACAAAAGCAAGGTAATATTCTGTTTTTGCTGCATCAAGGGAGTGGTTGGGAGGGAATTAAAGGACAAGTTACTTACCTTCGGTAACGATATATCTGTAAGAAACATTAGTAGTGATAGATTCCTTACCTTAGAATATCCCCAGGCGTCAGACTGGATCCGGAAAGTTTTTGTCAGCAGTACCCCTGCGCGTCGGTAGGTGGCGCCGTGCGGCTCCGCGTCCGTCGTTGGCGTCGTGGTCGCCGAGATGACGTCGCGGACGCTACTTAGACGCAGCCCACGCGCGCTGACGTCAGTTCTGTACATGACTTTACGCGCCAGGGAAGGCAGAGCCATGCAAGATACTGACCACTGGTGCATTGAAACTAGGGCCCTGAAAGGGATGACCTTAACCCTAGAAATCAGTTCGCAGAACGGGGAGGATGGGTGGGGCGGTAAGGAATCTATCACGGCTAATGTTTCTTACAGATATATCGTTACCGAAGGTAAGTAACTTGTCCATCTGAAAGAAACACATAGTGATAGATTCCTTACCTTAGAATAGATACCCTTGCAATACCAACACCGGTGGTGGGTCTGCGAACTAAGATCACACCAGAAAGTCACGGAGAACGTGGCAAGATGGCTGCCGACTGACATCAGTGAGAGTGGCTCCTGACCCTCTCTCCCGGAGACCTAACGAAGTTGGTCAGCAGGAATGGTGAAAAAATGCGGATAAAGTGGTGATTTAAAGCTAAAGACTGATATGCTAATACAGGCTTACCTGGTAGAGTATGCGGCGAGGTTGGTGCGGGTGATCTGCCGTGGCTCCCCGCACAGGTTTAGCGGTCAGCTAGCACTCGTGGTGATAGTGCCCAGGGTGACATTGAAAGAGCACGGCATCCGTCTAGGAAGACGGAAACACAGCGCTACGATGGGGCCGAAAAGCCAGAGGGCTGTCAAGGATGCCGCGCTGAAAGAACTGCAGAAGGAGAACCCGAGCCTCCTTGGTGCGGGAAGGTATGCTGGGCTGCCTCGGCGGGCGCTGAATCCGGGGAGGAAAGATGGAGACCCTGCCAGTAAGGGATTGAGTGGTGCCGGTGAGGGACGCGGTAAGCCAAGGATCGCAGGGCCGGCGTCGGCGGGGACGGAGAGTTCCCTGCGCCAAGCATCTCTGGTGGAAACGTTTGCGGCTGTCGCGGGAAGCGGGACTGCAGCGGCTATGGAGAGGGCTCTGGAGAAAGCTGCGGACGGCGGGAAAGAAGTCAGTGTGTGCGGGGATGGAGACGCTGGATTGGCCCCGCCCGCAGCAGCAACACTGAGGCAATCCGGCCAGGGTCAGACTGAGCATCAGGCATCGGCGGAGGCAGCCGAACGGACACTCGGCGAGCAAGAAGAAACGGGAGAGCAGGAGACCATCGATCGCCCTGAGGTGAGCATGGCGAATTAAATAGTAAAGGGAGAAGGCGATATGCAAGTGACTGCCCAATTTAGCGAATTGTCGGGAGAAATGGATATAACTCGCACGCAAGGCCAAGAGATAACGAATGCACAGGCTATGTGTATAAAGGAGTCAGATATGTGTGCGGCGAAAGCGAGTACCGCTGGTTTGGGGCCAAACTCTGCGCAATTGAAAACGTTATTAGGTTCCCCTGAAGGGGATACGTTTTTCTCATTGAACGACGATACGGATTTATCACTCAGCAGTGAAGGGAACTCCGTGGATGGCACAGACTCAGATTCGGGTGACTCACTTACATTTCAAGGGGATCTCCGCCCTAAGGCCCTTCTGCCCAAACGTAGATCTAAAAGAGGTACCCCCTCGAATGACACAGAGACAGCACGCAAACTGGTCTGGGATTATTCGGCTACATGCCAGACCTACCAAGATGAGGCTGGGGGGGGTGCACTGGGGGGCTCTACCGGTACTATTGGGGATACGCCTACACCTACACCTTCATTAGAGCTTGTATATGCCACCTTGAAGCAGATGCATGGGGAAGCTAGAACAGAGAGCCGTCAGGCCCAGTTGGCTACAAAAAAAATGCAAGGGTGTCTACGGAGAATGAACAAGCTACACTCAGAGATGGTGGAAAGAGTAGTTCATGTTGAGCAAAGGACAGAAGCTCTTGAGGAGGACGTGGGGAGGCTTCAATGCTTTAAGGTGGCACACGAGAAGATGTCTGAAGACATGATGTGGAAGATAGAGGACTTCGAAAATCGGCAGCGCCGCAATAATGTGAGGTTGCTGGGTATTGCCGAAAAGGGCGAAGGGGAGAACATCCCAGGGGGATGGGGAAGAGGGAGGGGGAGGGGTTGCTGGGAAGGTGGGGGTAAGAGCAATGCACAGCTTGGTATGAAACAAAAAATGGGGGCAGACCCAACAAACAATATTGCGTAAAGGAAAGTTCAAGGAAAGCTTAAAAGAAATCAAAAGTTGAATTGGGACGGCAAAATGAATATAGTAAACAAAAATAACACTTGATGAATTTGCGTGTTGCATCTCTGAATATATGTGGATTAAATGACCTAACCAAGAGACAGAGAGCCGCTATAATCTTGAAAGCACTGCACATCGATGTGCTTTGCCTTCAGGAAACCCATATAGAAGGCAGCCGCGGTAAGGTTTTGGAACAGCTAGGTTTTGAGCTAGTTGTTAATACCAACCAGGGCACCAAAACATTAGGGGTGGCTATTATGTCCCGGGGGCAAGGTGTTGTGTTCCGAAGGAAAGTGGCGGATAAGTGGGGTCGGTGGGCTTTGGCTGAAGGTTGGATAAATGGGGATGCCTTCACAATATGCTCGGTCTATGGTTCAACAGGAGATGATCCCGAATTACTAGAATTTTTGGATGTGGAGTTAGCCTCCTGGCCCGCCCCGGTGATTATGTGCGGAGATTACAATATTAATGGCATGGGTGGTCTTTGGGGGGAAAATGGGGGGAGGTTATGGTGGCAGAAAGAAGAGGGTATATAAGGCACTTACTAATCTGGTGCAGAATAACGCACTTAAGGATGTATGGGTATGCCAGCATCCTAAAGACCCGGGTAGTACATACTTTTCGGCGCCTCATCGGGTATTGGTGAGACTGGATTATTTTTTTGTCACATACTTTTTAATACCTAGGTGTAAAATGGAGAAATACCCCCGACTACTCTCGGATCATAACCCGCTAGTGCTTACTGTTAACCTGGGGGGGAAACCTAAGCAAGAGCGGCCGTGGACATTTGAGAGAGGTTTATTAAAGGATCCTGAATATATTAGGCATATAAGCGAATGGATTAAGACATTCTGGGAGATTAATAGGGGGAGCGCTAGCCCTGGGGTAGTATGGGACACCTTTAAGGCTGGAGTTAGGGGTGAAACAATGAGTTATAGCCTATTTAGATGTAAGAGGGAAACCCAGAGGGAGAAAGCGTTGAATGAGAGATTGAAGGAGCTAGAGGAGGATCTGGCTGTGGGGGTTAGTAGGAATGACTCTCTGGACGGGATACTGTCCAACTTAGCTTTGACTAAAGCTGAATTGGGAGATTTAGTTACGGCTAAAGCGGCAGAAAGGTTTCTAACTAGAAGGGAGCATTGCTATGAGTATAATGAAAGAATTGGGCATACCCTGGCAGTGCGACTGAGGCAAAAGAGCCTAGCGGCTGAGATTAGAGGGGTTTCAGATGCTAATGGGAGAGTAGTAGAAGACCCGCAGGAGATTCGGGAGGTGTTTCGCCTCTACTATGAAAAACTTTACTCCGAGGATAAGAATAAAGAACTGGCTCCCAATCAGGCTCTCAGCCAGAATGATCTAAGTACGGCAGGTTTGCAAGGCGCAGATGTTAACGATAGAGATGTGCTGGGGAGATCACTAACCCTAGAAGAGACATTTGAGGCACTGCGAAGTCTTCCCTCGGGGAAAGCGGCAGGACCCGATCAGATTCCGGTAGAGTTTTATAAAACCTTCGCTGAAGTAATAGGGCCGGATCTACTGGAAACGATGTGTCAGGCTCAGCAGGGGAAGCTCAATTCCTGACTCATGGGGAGGGGCAGATATTATTGTATTTTAAAAAAAGGGGAAACCCCTGGAAGAACCTGGCTCTTACCGGCCGATAACACTTATGAATAGTGATGCCAAAATCTATTCCAAGAATTACAAAGGAGGGAAACCTGGCCGTCAGATTGTGTGTCGCTATTTATTAGAGCGAAAGAAAGCAAAGGCCATCAATTCATATGCTTTCTGTGTATGAATCACATATCTTCATGTTTTTTTTATATACACTTTGTGAAATCATTAAGTACATGTCAGAGTTAAATACATTCCATATACATAACAATGAAAAAACATAAACCAACTTAACTGCAGGTAATGTGAACAAAAAACCAGATTGAATCAAGTGCAATATACAAATTTACAAAGATTAAAAAATTACACCAGCAAATATACTGATAGACATTATTTGATATCTAGCAGTTCCTCAAGACAATATCTTTGGGCCGATTAAACGGAACTACAGGCACACGGGAAAAAGAGAAAGTACTGCTCTGTGGGGCCTATTAAACATCAAACGCCCTCTCCAGATGTACAAATTTTTCAAAATGCCCTCTGTGGCAAAATGTGGAGATTGCCGACGCGTTTCCAATCTCTAGGGTTAATCACGGGATTTTCATCAGGGCTAAGAGCACGGTGTAACCTATAAATGAAATTAGAAAAAAGGGATTACCTAAAAATGTGTCCTACCTTAACTCTATATTGTGTTATTATACCACTACCGATCACTTCTAAAGTACCTGAAGTTTATTCCGTTTGTTTTAATGGAGATCAAATCGCTCCTATATCAGGTGTTCTTTTAGGTTGCAGGACCTGAAACAACCAGGACATTTTGTATCAGAATTGTGAATCATGTTGTTTTTTTGTATCCCCCATTGATCAAAAGAGAAGCTCAGAAACTCACGGTTAATTCTACTTGGGAAGACAGGGTTGGTTTTTCACTATCACTCAAAATTGAGGAGTGAATTGGTAAAGTTTTAGACACCGGGTGATTTTTCACGCTAACTGTGAAAAAAGAAGAAAAACAAGTGGGCAGTTGTTTGTTGTTACGTCTCGCTAGATTAATTTCAAAGGAAATCAAATAAAGGGGCAACCTAAATGCACTTACTTGTCAGTCTGTGCACTCATTTTCAATAAGCTTTTGAAGCGGCGTGTTTAAACATCGCGCGCTGTGTTTCTGAAAAGAAAACACAATAAGGTTACCGCACGCGAGTAAACCGTTATGAAACATGGCTCAAACGCGAATTATTTCATAAAACGGGAAACTGCTAACTTACTTAAAAGTTGTTCTAGACGGTGTTTAAAAGGGTCCTCCCGCTCGTGATTTCCACCAAAGATGATTGTTGGTTTAAAATTTCGGCCCATATCCTGTTTAACAGGAAGTATTAGGCATTCATCTTTAAGGGGATTCTGGGAGTTGTAGTTATTCTACTACAAATTAGGAAAATGAATATCTACCCTCGAACCTTCGAGGTTATGGTTTTTTTACAAAAAGTTTATGAGGAAATTTATAGTGTTTTACAGAGGACTCAGCGTAAAACTTGGTGCAATTCTGCCATTTCGTTTAAACCGTCTGTCACACAGTTATATTTCATGATCAGGTATGTCTCTTTTTTCCGCAATAAAATTTCGACATCACCACCTCTTGGTGGTGGTTTAATGGATGACAGCACCGTCCAGACGAATTCTTTTTCAGAATGTTGTTTGTCAATAAAGTGTGCAACCATGGGTGCAGTTAAAACATTTTGTTTAATTCTTGATCGATGTTGGACCTATTCCAAGGCATTGGCAACCCGGCTAAATAAAATAATAGGGAACTTAGTTCATTCGAATCAGCATGGCTTCATACCTGGCCGGGGGACAACGGAACACATCCGCAAGGTCATTACATTGTTTGACGCAGCCGAGATCTCAGGAGACCCTATGGCACTGATTTTATTAGATGCCGAAAAGCATTCAATAGGGTCTCCTGGGACTACCTCTGGGAGGCACTGAATAAGTATGGCTTGGGCACCGGCTTCATTAAGGCAGTGCAGGCCTTGTATAAAGCTCCGATGGCTCGGCTGAGAGTCAATGGGGGATATACGCTACCTATGAGAATTAATCGTGGTACACGGCAAGGGTGTCCATGCTCGCTCCTTTTGTTTGCCTTATATATTGACCCCCTGATCAGGAAATTAGAGATTAACAACAGTATTAGACCAATTAGATTTCATGAGTTGGATGCAAAGATAATGGCATATGCAGATGATGTCGCCGTGGTTACTCCAGATCCAGCTGCAGCTTTAGTTAGTATAGAGCGTGAAGCAGAAGCTTTCGGCTCAGTAGCCGGATACGCTTTAAATAGGGCTAAGACCCAAATAGTCTTAAATAAGGGGGTTCAACTTGATGATCCACGGGTGGTTGATTCAGCAATATATTTAGGCATTAACATAATGCCTGATCTGGGGAAATTAGTGGGGGAAAACATCGACCCAATTATTACCAAGGCTAAGAAAGACTTTGATCGAATAAATAATTTGCATATGTCGATTGTGGGACGCTGCAACGTAGTTCAGATGGTATTTTTGCCTAGAATACTGTATTTGTTTAGAGCAATACCGCTAGAATTCGAGAAACACTGGTTTAGGGTCCTGGAGCATATGGTGATCAGGTTTATTTGGGCGCACGGCAAAACCAGAAGGGCCCTGAGATTTATGTCCTTGCCGCGAGATAGTGGGGGCTGGGCGGTCCTTGATTTCAGAATGTATTATTGGGCTGTGGCTTTGCAATATATGATTAACTTGGTGGGTGGAAGTAAGGTAGATTGCTGAACTAAAACAGAGCCCCCGGATCCATATCAATATCTGATCGGAAAAGAAGCCAAGAACTGCTTCATGAAATTTAGCGAACCTAGCTACTTTAAAAAGACAAGGTTTAAAACGCTAAACGCCGCATTTAAAATCTGGACTGCATTTAAGAAGAGTCTGGGCCTGGGAGAATTCACTTCTATACTCAGCTATATAAGAACCCCTCCTTCCCGGGGATTTTTGCAGCCGCGACTATGAAGGTATGGGATGAGTGTGGAATACGGATGATAGGTGATTTGCTGGGGCAAGGTGGGATAAGATCATTTAGCGAAGTACAAAGCGAGCACGGTTTAAGTAAGAGGAGTTTTTTAAGTATTTGCAATTAGCTAGCTTCCTAAAAGGGAAAAAAGGGGGATTATATCATTTTGGAAGAATCAGAATCATTGATAATATTCGATCAGGGGAGAATTGTACTATCAAGTGGATATATGCGGAATTGACCCAGCTTAAACCAGACGATCTAGATAAGCATGGGGGAAAGTGGGCTGAGAAGTTTGATATAGATAGGGATGATTTTCTTGACTCCCTCGAGCTAGGTAACACCATTCTGTGCTCAGCGGGAATTCAGGCGCAGCACTTCAAGACTGTCTTCTCTATATATATCACACCCGCTAAAATCGCGCAATGGGGGGGTCAAGAGGGGATCAGATGTTCTCGTTGTGGTAGTTTAGAAGCGGATGCAATACATATGTTCGCGACCTGTCCGCAACTGGAAACCCTGATTAAAGATATAGAAAAATGTATCAACCAAACTCTGAGACTAAGAGGCTCCCTGTCCCCTGCTTTAATGTTACTAGGGGTGAGAAATTCTGGTTTGCGAGATTCAGTGAGTTATTTTTGGTTTATTGCCATGGCTGTTCTACGTCTATGTATCTCCTCTGCATGGTTGGATCGGGCAGCCCCTACTTTTCAGCAATGGCTAGCCAAACTACTGTCTATCTATAACCTTGAGAAAGGAATATACGAGAGGAGAGGTAAAAGAGGCAGGAAGCTTGGTAGGACAATATGGGCCCCTATTTATAGTTGGAAAGAAGAAATGAGCAACTAATGGCTCTTTATGTGTCTGTATAATTAATTACTTTTTGTTTCAAGCTGTCCTAGTTTATAGAATGAGTTTTGTATGTTACTATGTTACTGCTACAATATGGAATTTATGTTAAGTACTGTATTAACTAAGTGGGTCGACCCCCTAAGTAGCGAACTGTGTATTGAATTTTGATGCTGTGCATTTAAAAACCCAATAAAAATATTTAAATTAAAAAAAAAAAGAAAGTCACGGAGAACAGAACGGCCAAAGAAGCCGTCTCTCCGGACTTGGCTGTCCAGGCAATAATGCTTGGTAAACGTGTGCAGCGAGGCCCACGTGGCTGCCTGACAGATGTCTTGCAGGGGGACACCACGTCCCAATGCAGTAGTGGCTGCAGTAGCTCTGGTGGAATGAGCACGCAGCCCCACCGGAGGTTCTTTTTTAGCCAAAGAGTAACAGGCTTTGATGCACAAGACAACCCAGCGGGAGATAGTTCTCTTGTGTACCGCCCGACCTTTCTTGGTGCCAACGTAGCCAACAAAGAGCTGGTCATCCACCCAGAACTGCTGTGTGCGGTTAAGATAAAATGAGAGCGCACGTTTTGGGTCCAGACGGTGGAGCCTCTCTTCCTCTCTGGAAGGATGCGGAGGCGGAAAGAAGGTGGGCAAGGTAATAGTCTGCCCAATGTGAAAGGCCGTAACCACTTTTAGCAAAAAGGAAGGACGGGACCTGAGCACAACCTTGTCCGGATGGACTGAAAGGAAAGGAGGCTTACAAGAAAGAGCCTGGAGCTCACTCACCCGCCTAGCGGAGGTGATGGCCACCAGGAAGGAAGTCTTCAATGTCAAGAGACGAAGAGGACAGTTGTGAAGAGGCTCAAAGGGAGCGCACATCAAGTATGTCAGAACCAGATTCAAGTCCCACTGAGGCATCACGAAAGGAATAGGAGGAAAAAGGTGTGTATGCCTTTAAGAAATCTATTTACAACAGGGGACTTGAAAAGAGAGGGCTGATCAGGGAGCCTGAGAAAGGCCGAAATAGCAGAAAGGTAGCCCTTCATAGGGCCCAGAGCAGAGCCCTGCTGGGCCAAAGAAAGAAGGAACAGTAGTACTTCAGAAAGAGGGGCAGAAAGGGGATCCACAGCCTTTGCTGTGCACCATGCCACAAATTTGTTCCACCTGCAGGCGTATACCACTTTAGTAGAGGGACGCCTGGCTGCCAGAATAACGTCACAAACTTCAAGAGGCAAGTCGAAGGGAATCAACTGCCGCCGCTCAATCTCCACGCAAAGAGGTGGAGGCTGGACAGGTTCGGGTGGAGGACCGTCCCCTGCTACTGCGACAGAAGATCCTCCCGAACAGGCAGTCGGATCGGGGGATCGATGCTCATACTGAGTAGCTCGGGATACCAGACTCTTCGAGCCCAGTCTGGAGCCACAAGAATGACTTGGGCCCGGTCGCGCCTGATCTTCTTCAGCACTCTGGGCAGAAGTGGAATAGGCGGAAAGGCGTACAACAGACCGCAACTCCACTCGCGACGAAAAGCGTCGCCGAGCGAGTGCCGCCTTGGAAATTCCAACGCGCAGAACTGATGACATTGCGCGTTCTCTTCGGTGGCGAATAGACCTAACCAAGGCTCTCCCCACTGCTGAAAGAGACCTTGCGCCACCTCCGAGTGAAGACGCCATTCGTGATCGAGCATGCACCTGCGGCTGAAGTTCGTCCGCCCTGGTGTTCAGAGAACCTGCCAGGTGTTGAACCACCAGGGACATGCCCTGATGTTCCAGCCATGTCCAGAGACGCAGAGCCTCCTGACAGAGGGTCCACGACCCCACCCCGCCTTGTTTGTTGCAGTACCACATGGCGGTGGTGTTGTCTGTGAACACCTGCACTACTCTCCCCTTGACAGAGGGAAGAAATGCCTTTAGTGCAAGCCTGACCGCCCGCAGCTCCAAAAGGTTGATATGGAGCCGGGACTCCGCCGGAGACCAGAGGCCTCTGATCTCCGCCTCTCCCATGTGGCCCCCCATCCCAGGAGGGACGCATCCGTCACCACTGTGAACTCCGGTTGGGGAAGGGAGAGGGATCTGCCGTCGACCCAATGCCGGTTCGTGAGCCACCACTGCAATTGTCGTGCAGTGCCCTCCGAGATCTGGACGTGATCGGACAGGTTTCGCTGATGCTGCGCCCACTGGAACTTTAGGTCCCACTGCAGAGCCCGCATATGCCACCTGGCATGATTGACCAGCAGGATGCAGGAGGCCATGAGGCCCAGCAGCCTCAGAGTCACTCTGACCGAAACCCGGGACAAGGGCTGAAAGATGGGAATCAGAGCCCGAATATCCCAGACTCGCTGTTCGGGAGGATAGACCCGAAACTGCGCCGTGTCCAGAACCGCTCCGATAAAGAGGAGCTTCTGGGAGGGAATCAGGTGCGACTTCGGCACATTGATGGAGAACCCCAGCAAGTGCAGGAGGTCGGCCGTAGTCTGGAGGTGGGAGACGACTGTCTGGGGCGAGCCCGCCTTTAACAACCAATCGTCGAGATAGGGGAAGACTGAGACCCCTGATCTGCGCAGATGAGCTGCAACCACCGCCATCACCTTGGTGAACACCCGAGGGGCGCTGGTAAGGCCAAAGGGGAGCATGGTAAACTGAAAGTGCTCGTGGCCTACCGTGAACCGTATGCGTTGGTATTGAGGTGGCATGGCTGGGGGGGTAGTCTCGAAGGGGAGGGAGTAGCCCCTCCGGACTATCTCTAAAACCCACCTGTCCGAAGTGATGGTGCACCAGTGGGGGAGGTGATGGCGGAGCCTGCCGCCCACTGGCGTTTGATGGGCCTGAAAGTTCGGACTAGGAAGGTTTGGAGGCAGTGGTGGCCGGGGTGGTGGTGGACTGACCCGCCCGCTGGCCCCTTTGTCCGCCACGGCGGAACCCGCGTCCGCGGACGCGCTGGGATGATTGCTGCGCCGGCCTCTGGCTCTGTTGCGAACGCTTTGGGGCGCCCCTTCCTGTGCCACGAAAGGAGCGAAAAGCGGAAGGCGGAGGAGGGCGGACTGCCGAGAGTCCCAAGGACTTGGCCGTAGCCCATGAGTCCTTAAACCTCTCCAACGCGCTGTCCACTTTGTCGCCGAAGAGGCGACGGCCATCAAAGGGCATGTCCATAAGGGTGTTTGGACATCCCCCGAAAATCCAGTGGTTCTCAACCAGGCGTGACGGCGAACCGCCACCGTCGTTGCAATGGATCTGCCCAGTGAGTCGGCGGTGTCTAGACAACAACGGATCATGAACTTTGCTGCGTCTCTCCCCTCTGCAACAGCCTGGGCGAGATCAGGCCGGGCCTCCTCCGGACACTGGGGCAGCACGTTCGCCACCGTATCCCACAGAGAGTGGGAATAACGGCCCAAGTGGCATGCGGTGTTCACGGACCGCAGCGCAGAGCTGGTGGAAGAGAAAATCTTCTTCCCAAACTGATCCAGCTTCTTGGATTCCCTATCCGGTGGTGCGGAAGGGAAGGAGGTTGGGGAAGCAGAGGCTTGGACAACCAAGCTCTCGGGAGTGAGGTGTTGGGAGAGGAAAATGGGGTCACCCGGAGCCAGGCGATGGCGTCAGGCCACGTTCCTATCCACAGGAGCCCCTGTGGTGGGCCTGGACCAAGTGCCCAAAAGAACGTCAGAGAGGGCTTCATTGAAAGGAAGCAGCGGCTCCGCAGAAGTAGCTGCTGGCTGAAGCACCTCTGTCAGGAGGTTAGTCCTGACGACCACAGTAGGGAGCTCGAGGTGTAGGGCCTCGGCAGCCCTATGCAACACCACTGCATAACTGGCGCCCTCCTCCGTAGCCACGGTAGGAGGAGACAGCATGCCAAGGTCTGGTGAGGTATCCAGACCACTGGCGTCCCCCAATTCCTCAGCCCAGTCCTGTTCAGACTCGCAGGCTGCAGCGACAGGGTCCTCAGACCCCTCCCAGTCTTCCCCTTGCTCCTCAGGCTGTTCAACAGGCCGAAAATAAGGAGCAGGGACATGGGGATAGAAATCCCCAAGCAGGGTCGAGAACGGCATCGATCGACGCCGGCTCGGCGCCGTGTCCACCTCGTGGCTGAAACTGAGGTCGACATCGTCCCGAGGAGCGGGCGGCGTCAGGATCGGTGCCGGTGGGGTCGACGTCGGTGGAGGCGTAACGAGGTCAACCGGCGTCGACCGGGATCCAGGCCTGGATCCAAGGGTGTCCTGCGGCGCCGTGGTCGGAGCCGACAGCGACGCCGGGGCCGGAGCCGCCGGCGAGGAAACGCGAGGACACCCATGCGGGACCGCGGGGCCCGAAGGCGCACCAGCGGGACCCGACGGCCCAAAGAGGCGAGCCATGGCCGACAGGAATACCTGTATCTGGGCCGGAGACGCCGACGACCCCGGGAAGGGCGGGTAGTCGGGCGGCTCTGGCAATAACTGTTTAATATTCATCTGGAGTTCCCTTTGACTTTAGCGCTTATGCTTATAAAATTGTCTGTTTACACAGATTGACTGTCGTCTATCTAGAATACAGACAAGTGTCCTTATTTCCAGTTGCAACGATTGGCTGATGGCTATTGGCCCTGTAATTTTTCTTTCTTTTTTTGTAAGTATTTATATGTATATAATCATTAACTTTATAGGTTATACTTGACTAATATAGGGGACAGGGACTACTACATTTTTCTTGGTATTCTAGTAATTTATCACATCATGTTGAAGGGTCTATAAGATATTATCAGACTATACACTGGTGGATAGAGTGGGTGTTTCTTTCCCCATCTTTTCTCTTTTCCCCCTTTTTCCTCCTCTTGTACATTATCTATTTACTGTTGGAAACTATGATCTCGACACCCCCATTGGAAATTATTGGGGCTGAGAGAACATGGTGGTTTGGGTCCTTTTGTTTGCGAGTTCTATAATGTGTTCCTTGAGAAAAAGTGGTTTTCTTTTTGATATCTTGGTCCAATCAATAATAGAAAAGACATATTTTGGGCTCATAACAGTGACATTTTTAATATCGTTTCAGGTTCCCTGGGTGCTGTGAGAGTTATGTGGGTATCTGGATAGGTCCTGATGAAGGTGGTTTGACTCCTCTTCATACACCGCCGAAACGCGCGTCGACCATTTGTTCAGATCAAATTTGGTCGTGGAGATCCTTGTTTTTTTTCTTCTATAATCTCCCCCTTATTCAGATGCAATTTGTATGTAGTTTGTGTGAGTTTGAATGTGTTTGAATGGATTGTGTGAAATTGATGTATTTATATGATGTCTCCAGGGTCCTATTTTTGTTAAGTAATTCTATATATGTAAAAATGTGTTATGTATACCTGATGTGATAACAGGAGTAATGTTGTTTTCTGTGATATATACACTTTTAGAAAAAGTTTTTTAAAAAATTGAAAAAGAAGGAATAAATGAAATTTTATAAAGTATATAAAGAAATGAAATAATAAAAGAAATGAAAATTACATTTCAATTGTTAAGTGTCACTGATGTGATTTAATGTATTTTTTTAGCCCAGTAGTGACTGAGTCCTTAGTGAAATGAATAGATAGGCCACGAGGGAGTGTTCTTAGTGCTTGTTGTTTCTTTCCCCTCTTCTCC
This sequence comes from Calotriton arnoldi, assembly GCA_963921515.1. Taxonomy (NCBI): domain Eukaryota; kingdom Metazoa; phylum Chordata; class Amphibia; order Caudata; family Salamandridae; genus Calotriton; species Calotriton arnoldi. Next base: position 142,554 of record CAWUFW010017392.1, read on the forward strand.
CTGGCCTGAAAGTATTATTTTCTAGAGGGGGTCCCCAATTATGCAGTTGCATTCACGGTTTTTGAACTGTGGGATTGTGTGAAAAATTAATATTAGTTTTTCATACGGTAAATTAAAAATTGATTGGACCTATTGTATCAATATAAGTGTTTTTGTTTTGTTTGTTATTCTTGGAGATGGTTTCTATGGTGTAAATTTCTTTCACGGTTTTTTCTGCTTCTAGTTTTTTTTTTTTTTTTTTTTTATTGAAAAATTACGAGGGCAATTATTGTGGAGACCTTATTTATGTACCGTATTTTTATAGTTGTTCCATAGAAGAAACTTCTGTTTCATTGATTATGGAGGGGCTGAAAACCTTTGGCTTTTCTGACGAGGATTTTTCCTCACTAATAGGACAAATGATGACCAGCAATAGCTCCACTTCGATACCTCAGGGAGATAATGGTGAGTGGCAAAATTTACTGAATCTGAAGAAGAAATTTAAGCGCATGGAATCACATGCGTATTTTATGCTTGAGTATTTAAAAGTAGGAGTGATTCCATCTGGCCTAAGGGTGCGGAATGTACCAGCATTATTTGTTGAAATCCGCAAATTCCTGGAGCGGTGGTCACTTATAGCGAACCGCTGCTCCAGGGATTGGATGATTTTAATAATCGAAACCGCGAAAGAAGTTATGGCAGTTTTGAGCCAAGAAATACTCGCATTGGAAGACAAATTGAACTTATCTACAGCCTTGGAAGAAGCCAAGGGTAGATTAGATAAGATTCATACTGATATGAAGGACTTTGAGACATATTTGATAAACAAAAAATCAGAAAAATTGAGGAAGGATATCAGGTGGTATACCCAAGAGAAGGCATACCCCTATTTGAACTCGTCCTACTATCAGGATTGGAATCAAGGCAATCATTATACCGGTCCTATCAACAACTATAGGAAAAGGATTATCAATTTTTCTGATACTTATTCATCTGATTCGGACAATGACAACCCCCAAGAAATGGGTGGGGCCCAATATAACCCCAGACCTTATAGGGGAAGACAGACTCAGCACTCTTTTCATGGCCAGGGTCATTTTTTACCGAGAGGCCAATACAGGGGGAGAAACAAGCGATGGCCACAAGGAAGAGGGGAACAACAACAGATGAGCCCTCAACCTCAACAACTGTACCTGAAGACTCGAAATCAGCAGTACTGGTGGTAGATAGGGTCAATATTAGCTGTAATCTTAATACTAAAGACATATTGCCCATCTATAATCTCTCTACAGTGGTCCTTAGTACTGAAGAAACCTCAGTTCTGAGCCATGGTCTGTCATTTGTTCCGAGTACTCGCCTTGATACCTTCAAATTACATGAAGACTTATATGCTTTCTTCAGAAAAGTTAGGCTGAAGAAATTCTTCTTGGATAGACCAACAGATTCTCTAGAAGTGAACCAGTCTAAGTGTAAACCTCCTTCCGTCTTTACTCCAACTTTGGATATGGTAGGTCCGGAGGTAAATATCTTTGAGCAAAATGTCTTAAAAGACATTGCACGCATTGTAAAACGTCCACTTAGATCACAACATAATTTGTCACAAAAAGACAATACAGCCCTTGACAAAATCAAACTCAATAATGACATTATTGTGAAACCCTGTGACAAAGAGGGTGGAATTGTCATTATGAATAAGTTTGATTATAATAATAAGATTCTGGAGATGCTGGCAGTCCCTGAGCACTATAAAAGGTCACATTTGAGAGAACTTACGAGATTGAGTGCACACATTCGAGAAGTTACTCATGTGGCACTGGAAGATGGACTTATTTGTGAAGAAGAGTATAGCTTCCTGAATAAATCATGTCCTATAACTCCAGCCTTGTATGGCTTACCGAAAACACATAAAAATGTGTATGACCCTCCATTGCACCCTATTATTTCAACTATTGGCTCAAGTACGGAGCCGTTATCAAAATATGTGGATTCTTACCTTTGTCCACTTACACAGAGTTATACCTCTTTTGTTCGTGACACAGGTGATGTCATTAATAAAATAGAGGGGCTATCATACAATCCAAACACTGATGTCCTGGTGACGCTTGACATTGAGGCATTATATACGAATATTCCTCAATGTCAAGCGTTACATGCGGTAGCAGCATTGCTCCAGCGATCCCCAGGTGAGAGACCGGATGGTTTTATTTTACAGTGTTTAGAAATAGTTCTGTTGAACAATTTCTTTGACTTTAATGGATCCCTTTATCAGCAGATTAAGGGGACCAGTATGGGTGCTTCCTGCGCGCCGAGCGTAGCGAACACCTATATGGGTGAGTGGGAGCTGAAGAATGTTTTTAATGAAGCAGCACCGTTTTTTGAGAATGCTTTTGTTTGGAAGCGCTTTATTGATGATATTTTTTTCATTTGGAGAGGAGACGTTGAGACTCTTCAGGAGTATATTCTTAGGCTTAATGCTAGTGACATGAATCTGAAATTTACTGCAAACTTTGATTCCAAGCAGGTGGAATTTCTAGATATTTTAATTTTTGGATCAGAGGGTACTTTACAAGTCAGTTTATTCAGGAAGCACACAGCCAAGAACACTATACTACAGTACCAAAGCTTTCATCCAACCTGCCAAAAGGATTCAATCCCCTTCGGGGAGTTCCTCCGTGTTCGTCGCAACTGTACGAACTTGGTCGATTTCCATAAACATGGAGATGCCTTGAAAAAACGATTACTAGATCGTGGCTATCCGCATCGTCTTGTAAGACATGCCTATAAAAGAGCGAAATATTATAACCGTGATGCTCTCTTACAAGGCACTAATCGTGTACCACGGGATCAGATTACATGTGTCATCAACCATTCTTCATTAAACTACAAAATAAAGAATGTGATTAATAAGAATTGGAGGATTTTGAATACAGATGAAAATGGGATCCAACTTAAGCAGCCATTGGTGGCATATAGGAGGAATCGCAATCTAAAAGACCTCCTAGTCCATACAAGACAGAAAGCCCCTAACATTCAGCATCAGACAACCATCACTGGATTACCTTTGATTTTAGGGAATCATAAATGTGGGGCATGCCATGCCTGTGATGCAGCAATAGTCACTGAATCCTTTAGTTATAAGGAGAGGAATGTCAAACTCAGGCATCTCACAAACTGCAGGAGCAGCAATATTATTTATATATTGTTCTGCCCATGCGGGTTGGCCTACATTGGTGAGACTGGACGTGAATTCCGCCTAAGATTCAGCTAGCATAAATCTGCAATTAGGACAGGCAAGTGTACGGCACCATTAGTACAGCATTTCTTGGATAAACAACATTCAGAGAGAGACGTGAAATGGTGTATTATAGAAAAAGTCCTGAGTAAGGCAGGCCAATCAGCAGAAATTACACGCAAGAAACGAGAAACGTTTTGGATTTTTTATTTAAATAGTGTGAGGGATGGGTTAAATGAAGATATAGTCTGGCATATTACTAAGTCTTGATTATGCCTTTATTGTTATCTGCCCCACACAATAAGTCTCTTGTGGTGTCTGAAATTAGCTGTTTTCGTAAAAGCTGAGGAGCACAGAAAATAAAGCCATCTTTCTGGTGATCTAAATGACAGCGTTATCTCTGATATGCCAGTTACCAGGCGCCTTTCTCAGATCCTTTGTTAGGACCGTCCTGAATGGTCTTATGGGTATAATAATGGAGCGTATTATGAGAGTTTAAATAGACTCGTACACGAGCGCTATGTATACAGCTCTTGATAGGACATAGATGAAGGTTGTTCTGTGCAGGCTTGTTGTTTGTTTTTTTCAATGAAGAATTTATTCCCTTTGTTGATATCAGGGAAAGGTACATAGAAGACTAATGTTTGAATGGCTTGTTGATTTGAAACCTTAAATACCTGACTTATGAAGAAATCAGATTGTTATTGGGTTTGCGAATAGGCTCCACCGTCTAAATGAAACATGAATCTACTAATTTAACATCGTTTTACGATGTTTTGACCATCATTGCCGTTTTTTGTTTAATGGGGCACTAAACATAGGAATAATTGTGTACATTACAAGATGCCGTTCCTTACTAAGACATGTATTAGTCCTATCTCTATAGTGATGAACGCGACGCGTTGTTTCAACTTTCGCGCCGTTTTTTTAATCAGGGGCGGATTATTTATAGGTCGCGGTCTTTTTGCTGATCGCGGTAGTGCCAGAGAGATGTGGGCATCCTGAGATTGTAGAACTACCTTCCTGCTAAAGGTGAGCATACTGGAAGTCGGTGATGTAGGAGCTATGCCATATATCGTTTCCCTTGTGAGGTTATATATGCCTATTTAGTGTAACCAGATTGAGCGTAATATACGTGTGGTCCCATGTGTACTCACAGCCACCGTATGTTGATAACATCTTTACGCCGTGTCCCTTTTGCAAATATGTGGCGAGTTTATTACTATCAGAGCCATGATTTGGGAATAATGCGAGGAACTTGACCTGGGCTCTCGTTTATATACACAAACATTGCGAGTGTCACCGGATGTTGATAATATCTTTATGCCATGTCCTTTTTGTAAATATGTGGCGGGTTCATTGCCATTAGAGTCACGATGTGGGAATAACGCGAGGAACATGACCTGGGCTCCCGTCTATACATATAATTATTGCGGGAGGCACTGTATGTGTGCCTACTCGTATTAATGATAGACTGTTTAATGTAGGGACAACTATGATAAGAGCCTATATATACTCCTGAACGAACGGGTATCTTGTGAACAGCAGCGGCTATGAGATAAGTTTAAGATTCCGCTTGACTGTTAATTTTAACAATGCCTAGGAGTCACTGATTATGAGAGAGCAGGGAGTGAGTTTCCTTATGAGATCTTTAGGGACTTATTTTCACCTTTATTGTAGCGAGGAAGGTGCCCTGCATAAGGAAGTAATTGCAAGCTTTGAAGAATCAAAATCTGGACGCCTGATTGATGGAGAAGAGTAAAAATTAAGGTCTCCTAGTAGATCCCTACTGATTCATCTTTCTCCGGTTTGTACCTTTTTAATGATGTAGTTGCAATTTTTGGTTATTTTTGGGTTTTTTGTTTACTGTTTGGATACTTACTAGAGTTTTATTAAAAATGTCTCTCTCTGTCTAGAATATACTGTCCCTGTTGGGCATGGTTCTTTGGTGAGAAGGAAGGAAGGAAAGGAAAGAAATATTAATACATGATGAGTTGGGCAGTGTGAGAATAATCACATTAGGTAAGGTCAGCTCTGGCAATAACTGTTTAATATTCATCTGGAGTTCCCTTTGACTTTAGCGCTTATGCTTATTAAATTGTCTGTTTACACAGATTGAATGTCGTCTATCTAGAATACAGACAAGTGTCCTTATTTCCAGTTGCAACGATTGGCTGATGGCTATTGGCCCTGTAATTTTTCTTTCTTTTTTTGTAAGTATTTATATGTATATAATCATTAACTTTATAGGTTATACTTGACTAATATAGGGGACAGGGACTACTACATTTTTCTTGGTATTCTAGTAATTTATCACATCATGTTGAAGGGTCTATAAGATATTATCAGACTATACACTGCTGGATAGAGTGGGTGTTTCTTTCCCCATCTTTTCTCTTTTCCCCCTTTTTCCTCCTCTTGTACATTATCTATTTACTGTTGGGAACTATGATCTCGACACCCCCATTGGTAATTATTGGGGCTGAGAGAACATGGTGGTTTGGGTCCTTTTGTTTGCGAGTTCCATAAGGTGTTCCTTGAGAAAAATTTGTTTTCTTTTTGATATCTTGGTCCAATCAATAATAGAAAAGACATGTTTTGGGCTCATAACAGTGACATTTTTAATATCGTTTCAGGTTCCCTGGGTGCTGTGAGAGTTATGTGGGTATCTGGATAGGTCCTAATGAAGGTGGTTTGACTCCTCTTCATACACCGCCGAAACGCGCGTCGACCATTTGTTCAGATCTAATTTGGTCGTGGAGATCCTTGTTTTTTTTCATCTATAATCTCCCCCTTATTCAGATGCAATTTGTATGTAGTTTGTGTGAGTTTGAATGTGTTTGAATGGATTGTGTGAAATTAATATATTTATATGATGTCTCCAGGGTCCTATTTTTGTTAAGTAATTCTATATATGTAAAAATGTGTTATGTATACCTGATGTGATAACAGGATTAATGTTGTTTTCTGTGATATATACACTTTTAGAAAAAGTTTTTAAAAAATTGAAAAAGAAGGAATAAATGAAATTTTATAAAGTATATAAAGAAATGAAATAATAAAAGAAATGAAAATTAAATTTCAATTGTTAAGTGTCACTGATGTGATTTAATGTATTTTTTTAGCCCAGTAGTGACTGAGTCCTTAGTGAAATGAATAGATAGGCCACGAGGGAGTGTTCTTAGTGCTAGTCGGGCGGCGACTCCATGGACTGCGCCGGAGCCGCGGGGGTGGCACCACCCATACCCTCAGCCGCGTCGCGCTACCGGCGAGGGGAAGTCGGAGAACGATGGCGTTTCTTTGACTTCTTGTGCTTTGCCTTACCTGACCCCGAGTGCGAAGACTTGGATCCCGACGAATGGTGATGACTCCGCGCACGGTCCCTCGACCTCCCTCTGGACCGGGACCTGGAACGGCGCGGAGCCAACTGCCGGGCTTCCAGCAACTTTCGGGACCGCTCCCGCAAAGTCTTCGGCGCTATGGCCCGGCAGTCGGAGCACGACTTGGGGTCGTGGTCGCGCCCCAGGCAGAAAAGACACACACGGTGCGGGTCCGTCACCGACATCATGCGGTGACAATCCCCGCAGCACTTGAAACCGTGCATCCTAACTGCACCTTAGGAGTCGAAGACTCGATGAAAAAATGGAGACAAAAGTCTCAAAAAGTCAGTCAAAAATTGACTGGGGGTTCCTGCTCTTCCCGGATCTGCGCTTGCTGGCGCGGAAAAAGAAAGAACTGACGTCAGCGCGCGTGGGCAGCGTCTAAGTAGCGCCCGCGACGTCATCTCGGCGACCACGACGCCAACGATGGACGCGGAGCCGCACGACGCCACCTACCGACGCGCAGGGGTACTGCTGACGAAAACTTTCCGGATCCAGTCTGACGCCTGGGGATATTCTAAGGTAAGGAATCTATCACTATGTGTTTCTTTCAGATATCAGTTGATAACAAACATTTTCTCCATATGATTACTGAAGAGAACACAATAGTATTATGGGTCTGGATGTGAGAACAAATACAGAGGTGTCAGAGGGGTGTGTGAGAGGTGAAGGTATGAGAGTAAAGTTTGCACCAAGAGAGACTTATTTATTTATTTGATTTGCACTATCCCTATATATTACCAAACCCACTTCACAGTGCATGTAGGCAAGCGATGGAACACATGGTAAACCATCAGGCTTAAGGTTGGTGTATGAACATAGAACAGGAACTTGTGTAGTGCAACTGAGTTTCTCAAAAGGAGTTACAGGGTTAGAGGGGTGACTGCCAGACATATTAAGAGATCTCTGCCTGCCTGATGAGGATCACTGTGCCTACAGCCAGTGCTTTGAGCCACTGGTTGCAGGTGGGGCCCACCTGCATTTACTTTTATCCACTGGCACTTATTTGTCCTCGAAAGACTTGGTCCAGAGCAAGAGAGAGAAAAAGACAAAAAGGAGAAAGGAGTAAGAGAAAGACGGAAAAACTGTGAAAAAGAAACGAAAGAAAGCAGGGCTGAAAAAAAACTGAAAGACTGAGATAAAGGGACAGGGAGTGTCTGGTGGTTGGTCGAAGAGCCATACACAGCTATGGTATTCTGCACTCCCACCTTCGATAGTGCCAGCAGAGCATCGGCTGTTGAGGCGGATGCACTGTAAGCACATCTGAATGCAGAACCCGCTGCCATGTTCAGGCAGGTTGACATTATGTTTTGTTTTCCACAAACAATGTCCCTGATGGACCGAGTGTTTTCTTCTTAAACATGGGGAACAGTGCTTTCATGTCTCAATACCGCACGTAGAGGATTCAGGGAAAAACTCAGTAGTGATAGGGTGTGGCTACCATCACTGTGACTTGCTGGTCCTGTTACAGACAAGCTGCAAGGTCAAGGGTTTCCGATAGCAGTGCCAGCTGAAGCCCATCACAGCTAAATTAGGCTGGAGGACCTTGAGTTTAGCATGGCAGGACCTCAGCCATTTTATAGCAGAGCTCCCATTCCACCAAGTTCTATATGAGACCCAAAGTAACAACCTCTGAGCTGTTAACAGCATTACAGCCTTCTTCTATTCATAAGAGTATATAGTTACAAGCAGAGCATAATTCATAAAAAGACCCAAAGTATTTCTTAGAAACCCACTACTGGAGCTTGAGAATGCCAGTGTTGCTCAATACCAAGGCTGCCTAGTCTTATTTCACCTCGCCTCTTTCTTCCTCACACTACACTTTCTCTTTTGTTTAACATCTCTTTATTTAATTTTTGAAATACAGGCACCAGCTTTCCACTATGCTGCTTTTGACAATATAGCCATGGCGAACATGGGTATCAGCAGTTATAGAGGAAACAAAAGTGACTTATAACAATACATCCTGCAACAATTACATCCTTTTAGTATTGTCAGTGCCTCCTTCAAACACAGCTATTAGAGAAATGAGTAACAGAGAAACCACTATAACGAAGCATGAACAGCAAGGTATACAGGTGATGATATCCAGTTCTGCATAGGGACCTAAACTGTGCTGAAACATTGGTCACAATAGGGAAGCGAGTGCTGTATAGTAAGGTAACACTTGTGTAGTTATAAGTGAGGGTAAGGAAGGCACATGGCGTGTGCTCATCAAACGGGCGGGGGGGTACAATACCCTGCCATAGTGCAGGAGGATGCTAATTGGTATGCTGTAGGAGGTCGGGGTGGCACCAGTCCGACATCGTGCCAGCAGAGGGTAGGTTCAAATGCATGGCAAGTGATATCCCAGCTAGGGAGGCAGGGAGTCAGCATTGATCGCTGCCTGTAAGTGGTGAAGAAGTGTAATCTTGATCCCATCTGGAGATAAGGTAGGGGTGCATCACACTCACGCATAGTCAGCACTCAAATATACTCTGACGTAACCATTGTACTAAAAGTGGTGGATTATTTTATACTAAAGGGTATTTTGTTTGAAATATATGTATTTAGAATGTGATTAATAAAGGTACGTAACAATTTATGTACTAATGTGACAGAAGAGAATAGCTTAAAATGTTGCATTGTGAGATACTTAATTAGGAAGCGTGCAACTAATGTTTAACGTTTATATGCATAATTTGAATTAATCATGTGCAAATGCATTTGCACTGAGACATTTATAAATCATTGCATTTATTCATGCCTTAAACAGTTGCATTTATTTTATGTGTAGAAAGGTACACATATTCTGTAACCCTGTGCACATGTTAACGTAGCAAACTAGGCCTCAAGAAGAAATTTGTTCAGTTGCTGCTCACATTAAGATTTGAAATATAATTCACGTTTAGCCTTCAAGCATGGAATGTATGCTGCTGAGTTGTTTCTATTGCAGGTGTGGATAAGCCTCATTATTTAGAATAAAGGGGTTTTGCATTAATAGATAGTAAAGAATGAGAAGGAGGAGTCGGCCGAGAGAATTGCGTTAGCGAGTGAGGAGAGGAGTTCTCATGGGAGAGGAATGGCCAAGAACGAGAAGAGATAATGTACTGTCTGTCTGAGAAAGATGCTGAAAGTATCCAGTTGTGCCTGAGCTATGGAATTTTCCCAAGGAGGAGTCACATGAGAGTGTCACGTTGACAGCAGATAATATTATGTGCTGTATTCAGTTAAGGAGAGAGTCCATCTTGGGTTTCCATAGGGAGCAGACCTATGCTACTGCTTGTGTGGCTTTAAGCGACTTGACCCATTGACGGGGTGATTTCTACTGAAGACTGATGGCTGACACCTTTCTTCTTTCCTTATTTGATTATATCCTTACTCAAATGCTCTAGTTTAGGGTTGCCTTTATCAAGTTAGTTTACGGAAAGTTAGGTTACTCATGCTCGTTGAAGAGAATCATCTGACACAATTTAACCTTCATTTCTTGTTGCTGATTACCTGCATCATTTTCTTAGAGTTAGTCATTTGCTTTGTACTATGTAAGGTACATCTCTTAGGGAGATTTGGACTTACTCTGATCTTTTTGTACTTTTATGCGATTTTACTGAGACTGATCTACATTGATTTATTTCTGAACTTATGTTTAAACCTACTAAACTCAGATTAAGAGTTGAGTGGATTAATGTATAGCCACGTTGGTTGCACTGTATTGAAATTGATAACCAGTGATTTGTTTCCTTCCACCACTCACTCTACTAGAAAGACCTATACCCTCTGGAGAGAACTGTGAAAATGGGCCTAGACTTTAACAGTGGATATCTAGTTCGTCCCCGTGCATAGCAATAGGGTGCCTCCGGAGGCCTCTCATGGTAGCACCTCAGGATAGCACCTGCCACTGTGGCCCAGTGAGCCAACAACTGTTGCCATGCCATAACCGTAGGAGGGAAGGGAGCCTTCCAATGGCGTGTCACCACCCGCTTAGCCAAGTGTGCTAGGTCGACAAATTGAGGTATTGTTTTTTGTTTTCATACGCAAGTACAGTCCTAAGGCACATACCTCCCAGTTTGGTAGGACGGTCATCTCTACTGCTTACACAAGCTGTGTAAATCAGTAGTGAGACAAGAAGGGGTAGGACCACAATATGTGACACAGATCTGCAACAGGGAGTCAGCAATGGTGGCCGAAAGCATTCACCCCAGTAAAGAATTTGTTAATTTTGGCAGGAGATAATTATGCCCTGTGTAGCAAAAAAAATGGATGCATTTAAACCTTGCATTCCGAGAGATTATGGCTGGGTAAGCCAGCACTCTGTCCCACTCTTTGTCGAAAAAGGCCAGTTCAAGCTCCTTTTCCCATTTACCACGAAGGCGTGCGAGAGAGATCTGAGTGTGTTCTCCGATAGCCTTAGCAAACCAGCTGGTTAACTTATGTCTCTCAGGTTTATGATACAAAGTTTTATGTGTTTGAGTATTTGCTTGCGGACCCAAGAACGAAAGTCGCTGTTGTAGGAATATGTTCATCCTTTACTGGTAGTAGAAGCTGTAGGGATGATTTCTGCAAACTCACAGGTATTGTTACTAGTCTTGATAGCTCACACATATTATTATTAATGACCGAACGCTAACCAAGGGACATTGTCATTTAGTCCTATATCAAAGGTTCTAAGACGAAGGACCCATCATTATTCTTTTTGAAAGAGAATGCGTTTGGCATCTCCGTCTGTCACATCCAATGTTTCCAAAATCACCTATTCTAGCTCGTTGGCTGTATGATGAGAAGTGAGAAAGTGGTTACTTGCATCTGATATTGCTACGTTGTTCTCCAATCCGTGGTTTGACTTTGCAGCAAGTCACACTGGGTGATTTGGGAAATTAGAAATGTTAGTTTTATCATGCATTTAATTTTCCTTTGTTTCCATGATAGTTATAGGCCTAAAGACCTTACCTATAACCACGTTCTGTCTGGAGCAAAGTGTGCTCACTGACGAAGAGGGGTGAGTGCTTCCACTCACTAATAACACACTATCCGGGAAGCCCTGAAGTATAAGGCCTACAAATATATTTCTTTGGTCCTGACAAAGGCCATAGACCCTTAGGGGCTGTTCCAGGCTTAAACATGTCGACCCGACCACTAGGTGTCATGGACCAATGACTCATCCACTAAACACCGCTTTGTTTTTAGACTTATCCCTACCCTACTCTTTTCCCCCAATAAAGATTCACCTAAAGGATAGGAGATATTTTTTATCTACTCACCACTGTCAACATCCAGACAGTCTCCCTCCTGGTGGAGGTTTTGATGTCATTTGTAGAAAGGGACAGTCAAGTGCCAAGGCCCGATGATGACGCTATCCACCAAACCTCACTAAGCGGAGATTACATACACTGCAGTCTGTGAACGCGTGGTTGAGGGTCTCCGAGACAAAAAGTTCTAAGACTCTTGTATTGAAACTTATGTGGTTCATTCCACCCCTTTCTGATAGATAACCAGTACCCCTTGGAAGCTGAATGAACCTCTGCTTCTTCCTCCCCTTGAGTTTTTTTGATCTGTATTACTTATAAATCCGTCAACGTGGCCCACCATTAAAGCACATAGGTCCACTGTTACCAGCACATATATAGAGAGTTATAGAATATAGGAAACTATTATTTCATAAATAAACAATGGTCCATAACTCACAACCTAAAGATAATACTCATATTTTATGTATATAATAGATGTACATTGTGAATCACCCCATATATGTGCCATAGAATTGATTGCTCATCCGCTACCGAGGCAAGTGCTAGGCTTCAACTCGAGCCTGAGTTGACAAACATGAACAGGGCTAAGGAGTACACGACAGAGGCACACATTCAGGAAAACAGAAGAAACTAAATAGAAGTAATGGTCCAATCTCAACTAAACATTTTAAATCAAATAAGCCTTATATTGCAAAAATTCTTAGGTGGGACACTGCCCAAGAAGGAAGCCAGGGCTAGCCATTAGAGTTCAGTCCGTCTTAGATTAATCATTTGTAAGGCAAACAAAAGTGGGGACAGGCCAAGCAATTTATAAGAGTAGCATGCTCTCAAATGGGATAGAGCTCAGTAAGAACTCCGCAACGGGGCTCTTGCTCACCTCTGCATGGTCCACTGTGCTCCCAATTCGTCCAGGAGAGGGAGCAGCACAAACGGTGGCTCTCGCCACTTTTAAAGGAAACATCTCCATGAATGGCACCCGCTGTTAAAGTGACGTAAGATGCAGAGGTCTTGGGAAATGTAGTTAGATCCAACTGGTCACGCATCTTCAGAAGACACGGACGGGTGGGAAGGGAAATATCGTGACTGACGCATGCATCAGCATAACACGTGGAGGTCATAGGAAATATAAACAAATCCAAATAGTATCCCCTCTTCACAAGTACACAGAATACAGGAAGACATGTCTAAAATGACAGGCTATTGTCAAAAACGTAAAGCACTTCATAAATCCATATTCATAGTTATCTAAGGATGCGAAAAGATATAGCTCAGTAATGTAATGAATACAGCCCAAGACATGATTCCTTTTCAGCAGGCTAAATAATGTATCAAGAGACCAATTTGATTTGAATTGAATACAGTAAGTGAACACGACCAAAAGTTAGTGAGAGCATCCGAAAAAAGCACTCAAGACAGACTCCTCCATGGAATATCATCATTAAGACCACCTATGTGGCTACGCAGCCTGTGCACCCACCTCTGTTCCTTCTGAAACAGGAATTGTTTAAAATATTCTAGTTAATTTCGTACATACAGTTTATCAATGATCATCCAAGAGGCTTTCCTCAGTGTGACTCTGTTCAAGATAGTGTCTAGTTAGTTTAGTATTGCTGAGTCGCTGATGGCCACACATTAAATCATTAAAAAACCCTCTGCCAATGATTTTCATTGCACTGTTATAGAACAGATACAGCCTCATCACCAAACCAATTCTGACTTGAGCAAACTACTTTTAAAAAACACAGAACAACAGTGGATATACAGATTAGGCACACATATTTAGGGTCTAAACAACAACTTTCCGGGAACCCAGTTTAACTAACACATTTGGGGTTCTATGTAAGGAGTCACTACATGATCCTGCTCACAATCACATTATGACATAGTGAAGGGTAATGTTTCACAGTGTACACACACAGACTGTTAGGGAGACATATCAGAGACACATGGACATCCCATCTGCACATGGGCTCAAATTCTCAATTTTATTTTTTAGCTTTTCCTAGGGACACATTGAGTTAGCATCCCCCTTATCAGCCTATTTCCATCAATTTTAGATGACAGGAATATATTGTTAATCTACTATTCTGCTTCCAAAAATTAAATTAAAGATATTGTACCAACTAGTATTAGATGCTCCGCAGAGAATTTCAAGATGGCCACCATGTTTCCGCGTTACAGGGCAGATTAGTTACATCAGCGGTCCAGCTCGACACACTCCTATACAGGTCCGGCGAGAATTTTAAGATGGCCGTTGCATTCCCGCTCATTAGGGCGGTCCAGCAAATACAGCTGTCTAGCCTCGACACATGCCTTCCTGTTTGCATATATATTTGTGGGTTTCTCCTCCACATTTTGGGTATTCCTATTAGTGATTCCATCTCTTGGTCAAGATTGAAAGAATCGGGTAATGAATTTGAGCTATCAGTAGCAATTAATGCTGTGCATGAACGCAGGAATAGGGATAAAACATGAGGACTGAGGACATTTAGCAGTTTAACCTATTGTAAGATGGCTGTCGCTATCCTCAACGGCTGGGAGCCATTTCTCTAAAAAAGATTCCAGGTGTAACTGATCATCAGAGCACACATTGCACTATTTAAGGGCTAGATCGAGCGAACAACAATGGTTCTGTCAAACAAGATTTGTCCTCAATTACTAAAAGCTATATTAGCACAAATTCTTTAGAAGTCAATTGTTATTACGAAAATAAATTGCCAAACTTGTAGGCCTGAATAACACAATTATTGGATTAATGACATGTATTTCAAAGTCATTGAGTAGCAATACATCATATGATCAAACCACAAGGTGCTCCATACATGTTGAGCGAGAAGGTGCTTGTGCAGTGCATCAAAAAAACACAAGTGACTGTACATGTACAAGAACATAAAACAATCCAGATGCGTAGAGGGGCCTGCCCACTATATCCAATTTTCCTGTTTCTCCTAGATGGGCTGATTTTTTCATCTGCCCTCAAATTACCTAAAAGGTGGAGTTTTGGTACGGACAATATATGGACTGTTGACATGTCGACCCTCTTAAGCAGGGTGCACCTTCTATGCATCTAACAGTATAGGTTAGGAGCACACGGGTCTTAGAGGTGCTGATGAAATCTGCGCATCTTCCAAAGCAGATAAAACATGTCGACCTATAAAACATGTCGACCTATAGTAGCTCAGTAAATGTTTCTTTGTGTCATGTTAAATTTTTAACCATATCAGAGGGCCCCTCTAATTAAAGAACTGGGTTAGGGTTCCATGGAGATATGTTGAACCTTTTCTGTCCTAAGATCCCATTAACAACATAGAGAATATCAAAGTGTTCCTGCCCACTGCGAGGTTGATCCACCTCGTGGTGAATACCTTACCAGGTGAGAACCGGATGATAAAGCATGCCACATGATTAGCATGGGGGTTCTATAAGAACACATGTTGTGCGCTGGGTGAGCACTAAGGAGCTTAGCATGGAGACTGCTTATTTTGGGAGATGCCCTCCTCTTTTGGTTTATATCAGGTAGGGGAAACTGAGGGCCTTTCTCACATAACTGTTCCCCTCCCCTCTCATTGGTTTTGGGGATGAAACATACCCAATGAGTTAAAAACTGTGCTGTTACGTGACAATATGTGCAAAGATCCAGAAGTATCAGGCCCTTTTTATATTGGCTTTACTGGGGACAGAGAACTGAACCTAGTAGGGCTACTCTGCCAATATGAGTGAGGAGCAATGGACTTAAGTATATGTTATTGTGTGAATACACCTATATATCACATTTGCAAAACGAATTGCTCTCAATTGCACTATGTGCTAAATGTAAAGTGGCACTAGGTGCCCTTGTGGGTGCAGACCTTCTGACTGACATTGTTAAGCATCAGGTGCAGATCATGATGAACAGCTCCCAATCAGAGCACTAATTCGTCAAGAGGAGTCAGCCGTCAATGTAGGTTGAATAGCAGGGTGAGACCTTTGACGAAGTATCATCTTGGGGTAATTACGTTTACCCCGTCCAGAAGTGGATTACTCTTATTTAGCATCCGTTTTGCATGATTTAGCAATTAAACTGGGAGACCGCTCTGTAAACTTTCATCATGGAGGAACAAGTACACTTAAAATCAAAAGCCCTCGATTTGAACGAAACGTATTGGCTGGATGTTTTCTTAATTGATTTTATGAAACATGAAATTAAGGAAGATTTTTACAAAGATACAGAACTATGGACATTATATTATTCTGGGTGCACCATTCCATTCTCTTATCTCAGAGCACTAAATGCTGATGAGTGTCACTCCTCAGGCATTGTATTATCTCAAGCAGTTATTTACTCAGACTACCTATGTCCAATGGAAACATACTCTGTAAAAAATAATGTAATGAGCAATTACCTGAGGTGTTATAGACAAGCTAGCTTATCCTAACTCAAATTATAAAATGTGTTCTATAAAATCCAAGCAGTATACGCTTTAAGACAAATACATGTTTTTAATGTTTTAATACAGGAGAGTGTTACTCTGCTGTAGTTCTAGTGTGTTACCTTTGTTCTCAAGAGAAACACAAACCAAAATATCCATCTTCTACAGAAATGTAACAATGGAGCAGAACATGTAATTAAGTTTAACTTCAATTAGTAGTCTTGCCCACAGTTCTCATTCATATAGTCAGGTGTAAATGTAGCTTACCTGCCGCTTATGACTGGAGCCATTGTTATTTGTCTTCTTCGTCCAGTTTGTGAAGCTTTAAATACTGCAGCTGCAGCACTACCAAACAAGGTGATGAGAAAGAGAGCTTTGCACACGACCATATTCAGCAGGGCAGCCACAAACTGGATAGAAACAGAAAGAAAGTTGCATTCAAGGGAGGCTAGTAGTAGAAAGGCATGCCTACATTACACAAGCCCTGCCCCTACGTTCTGCTTCAGACGTCAAATATGATGTTTTTGTAATGGTCATGGGGTACTGGAAGTGAAATACTCACATGTTAGGTTCATGGCAAACCCAGGAGTCAAGGTCAAGTTTAGGGCAATTGTAACATCAAATATAGCCGAAAGTCAACATCTAAGGGATACTTTGTAAAATTACTAAATGTTTTAGGAGAGGTGGCTATAGGGGTGCAACTGTGAACTAATCACCATTTCCTAAGGTGGTTGTTTAAGTCTATAAAGTATGACAGAGAATTTTATGCAGGCAAAAACTTTACGGAAGAGTGATGGAGATCGACGTCATCCATTTTTCTTCAACCAATAAAAGCTGCCTTCAAAGATGCTAACCTGAGTGAGAATAGACTTCGAAACTACTTGAATAAGTATATTAAAGGGCAGGGAACATTCTCTACCACTCTGGAAATGTTCAAGAATAAGCCATGAAGAGTTTGCAATAACTGCCATTGTCCTCCGCGGGCCTCGGCATCTTCAAATGTTACTCACAGTGAAGGGCATCCCATATCTATATGGAAACGATGGTGGGAAAAGTCAACTTTCAAAATGTAAGTGGCCGAAAGTAAAATGATTTTCTAGATGGAATGCTTGTACCTAATCTGGAAAATGAGCACAAGTAAAACTTGTTGGATAATTTTCATACCAAGTTCACAATCACAATAGCTACTATTTTTCTCGAATTTCTATTGTTATTAAAAGAAAGTTTATAACCAAGTAAATATTTAAAGAAAGTTGCATCAGCTGTAATGGTGCAAGTGAAAAGTGTGGATTAGCCTAACTGCAACATATCAGACCTCATTCTGAGTGAAACTGTAAATTGGCTGTATTTTCTCAATCCCTGGAGATCCGGGGTACTGGTTACTCTAGGGGTGGGGAAAATCTGGCCCATTACAAAGTAGACCCTGTGGGTCCACTAAGAAACGAGGAATTACCAAGGGAATTAGTAATTTCGGGTCTGATTCCCCTGGTAATTCTTCAATACTTTGAGACACGCATTTCAGCAGCTGAAATCTCCAGGTGAAAGTAAAGATTTAACTGCAATGTGGCCAGAAACTGCTGCTACCACCATCAGAATTAAATGGCCACTTGCAGCTTTGGCTCCCCTGCTATGGTGGAGGAGCGTCGCCCTCCCCCTACCAGCTGCCTCAAAACGGCAGGAAAGGAAAAATAGAACGATAATAAACACGTTTTTATTATCGTTTTATTTTTCCTTTCCTGCCGAGTCTTTGGGGGTGGGGCCATGTGGGATGACAGGCTGCAGGGGGAGTAGTGGGCACTTTTGTCAGTGTGCATGACGGCTTAGCCGGCCATCTCAGGGGGGCCAAACCGACATGCGCATCCCGAGCTGCATTGCCACGTTGAAGACAGCAGGCACAGGCTCCCAGTCTCTCTGAGGGTGCAAATTCAGAGCGCTCAGGCCAATCCTGCTCTTCATGACATGAGTGCAGCATCAGGATTGGCCACAGTGGAGTCGGTGCCTGTGAGGAGAGGAGCAGAAGAGCGCAACACGGTCGGCGGCAGGTAAGTTTATTTTTATTTATTTTTATTTTGTCATCCCGCGAACCCCCCGCCACTCTTCCACAACACCAGCTGCTACTGGCCACTTGAGGGTCACAGAGGATACATAACAGGGTAACTGTATAATATCGTTCAATATTGTCATCGAGATGTTCTAGTGATATCATAAGCCACAAGGCCAAAGGCTGAGTGGTTTGTAAATTTCACCAGAACCCTAGGATGGCAATAAAGAATTATATTATCTGTTATATATTTTTATAATACATGTTTATTTTTTGATAGGTAGCTAGAAAAAGTTGTTTTCTTCAAAGTTCAACTAACAATGGGCCCTGACTGGAATTAACATGTTTAGGCTTACCATTCATTTATAAATTGTTGGTAAAACAATGAACAATGGTGAGGGCCAGTGGATTTATGCAATTGTCTTACTGCATCTTTGACAGCATAATTATGATATACGACATTTGCTACATAACTTGGCTTATTATTTGCAAAATTTGCATATCTCACAAAAATGTTGTTTCTTGCTCAAATTGATCAGAATACTGTCAGAGAATGTGCCGCATAATTTGACTTTTTGACACATAATTTAACCACATTTAGATAACCTTGCAACATAAGCCTAGTGGTCTTGAGAATGCTAAAGCTCTGAAGAGTGGTTTGGAGGCTCTAGTTATGATGACGAAACCTGTATTTCAAAGGGAGCCATGAAATATTTTGTGTATTTCACTGATTCCTGTGGCATACGGGTTTTTAGATCACTGCATTTGGTGCAATAAAAACACACAAACATGTAATGCAAATATGTATTAGATAGTGGTTGTGTATTTTTATACTGAGTGTGATGGGACCACTGGGTGGAACATTTAACTCTTGATGTCTTTCAGGTGGTAAGAGTTGATGGCTTTTTGAACTTGTGTGACACATGTTCATATTTTGAAACAACATTTTATAGAGGATGCACTGGTTTAATCAGCATTGGTTGCATTGACACTAAAAGAAGGGCTTCCAAACATGTCTCATGTAGACTGCTCAAATTCATACTGCCTCGACCTACTCTTTCCTGACAAAATTGTGAGCAGTGCCTCCTTTCCATAAAGTTACCAGAATCATACCTACGATACTATTTCCTGGTGCAACCATGAACACGAGGAACAATGCATACGGAACTAAAGGCCAGATGAACAAAACAATGTTGTGATTGCAAACCCTGTGATTTCCAAAATCACTGGGTTTGCGACGACAAATCCCTATTTGTAATTTATAAAACCCATTTAACAAGTCGGAAAAGTTTTGCCAACTGCTATAATGAATTTCTGCATCCAATACAGAATTGCAGTATGGAAGAGGCGTGAAAGGGTATGTTCCTTCCAGCTTGCCATATGTATCAATGGTTTACGACTGCAATTCCAGTTGCAAACTACTGATCAATTACCAGTCACAGGAGGTAGTAACTGATTCACAAAGGCAAAGTGGGCCCCTTGGGACAAATTCCTCTTTGGGAATCAAGATGGAGTCTAATGGTTAGGAAGCAGTGGTCAAGGGAACGACGTTGTCCTCCTGTTAAAGTTTTCCATTTCGGAATGCAAACTCAGAGATGATGGTCTACTGTCCCTTACAGGCCACCATCTCTGTGTTAGCAGCCAATCACAGATTGCAACCTGCTTACTGAATAATAATTAGGGGGGTCGTTCTGCGCCTCCTGCAAATGGTGACTTTCCGAACAAATCTTATGGGCGAAATTAGATTCTATTCACAACAATTTAGTGCACAATTTGCAACCACTTTTTGCTAATGGAATTGTAGTTATTCAGGCCCTACAATCCTTATTCATTCACCCTTTGCCCTTCGCCCTCTGCAAAGTGACAAGCGAGCATCACTAACCATATTGTGGCTAAGCACAGATCCGCCTCCTGTCCTACACATAGGGAATCAGAAATATTTCACTAATAGGTTGTATGTTTGGAAGTCCTCTGCTAGATATAAAAAGTGGACAATGTTTTTATTAAGGATCCTCATCAAAGGCAGGGTATTATTAAGTTAAAATTAGCCTCGCATGGAATTCATTCAGCGATTACACCCCAAGTCAAAAAGAATGATATCATCACTATGTATAATACAAAAGACCACTTTATCTAAATATTGAATATGTTCTTTGTTTGTGAAGAATGTAGTTGTCTTTGAAAAGAGACACATTTCTTGCTAGGCCATACTTTCAGAGCTTGGTGGGGCAGGAGCACCGCCGTAAATTGGCAGAGCTTCCTCCACACTTAACTACATGTTCCCTGTCCGATTTAGAGGTGGGAGAACTCTAGGGTTTCCAATGAAAGAGCCTCGCCTCACTCCGCTGTCAAATAGTTGACCTGATGGCCTGTCTACTACATGGCTGTCGCTCACCCTATTTAAAGTGGGGCCACCATCATTAGATCTCCTTGTCAGGTAGCACCATGCAAGGCACCGCAGTTCCAGGCAGGGAAAGCTATCAATGGCCACGTGCAGAGGGAGAAAAACGTTCTGTGAATCGTAGCCATTGATATTTTGGTTTCAAAAACTAACTCCTGCAGCGAAAGGTTACTCTTGAAAAACAAAAAAAAGTTGCAGAACAGGCACAAAAAAACATGATCCCAGTTCAGCAAAGTCTTCGGTTCAACCTCCACACCAGTGGCTCCTCTGAAGACTTAGCGATTCAACGAGGATCACTAAATAGTCTGTGGTCCTCCCCAGAAAGACTATGGCCTCCAGTGACATGTGCCTGTTAAAGACTAAATATGATTTTCCAGTTAGATATTCTGCTTATTGTTAAATACTCCACCCAGTACTCTGGATTAGGAGCAGCCTTAATTTTGTTCTCCTTTAGATATCTGCTTTATTCTGTGAGACCTTTTCTTTGCTATCCTTTCAACCTTTTGTTAGTCTCTGGCATTTTTCAGCTGGTTAGGAAAAAGGCAGTAATAACCCTTTTGATACCACTGAACGTTAATAAATGGCTAGCTGTGGTCTCATTTCTCTCCTTCCCACATTGTCTTAAGAAAGTGTGGCTGCTGCACAACTGCAAAATCTCCTGGGATCATCAGGCCATCCTGATGATTTCCAGTTGGAATTGTGACCTACCAGAGTCATTACTTTATTCAGTTCTCCCAAGCTTAGGGTGCCAGCCAGTGGCAGTTACAGCAACAGTGTTTCAGCACTCGCCTCACTGGGCTTGTGAGGCACTTTAGACACAGATCCTCCTAAATTTACAGGGACTTCTGAAGGACACTACATGGGATAAGCCTCAAAGGGCTCAAGTTGAACTACAAAAACCTACAATTATGTATGGGAATGAATGCCCCAGCATAGCTTCAAGGCCCTCACTTTCTGGTCTCTTGACATGAGAAACTACCCCGAAACTGCATGTGTTGTGAAAAGCCTGGATTTAGGATTAACCAAAAGCTATGTACAATTACTCAGGTAAAAGTAGTACGTTCTTTGTCTTTCCATCATCTAGAAATCCTTCACATTACAAAACCGAGTACGAACCCAGAGAGTCAGATAACTGTTCTACCAGCTGTGGTTTGTGTGAAACTGGGCTACTCCAATGCTCTGTAGTTGCCAAATTCATGATAGACAGTTTACAGATTATTCACAATATGGCTGACTGTATGCTATAAACAACCACGATATTTTACCTAGACACCCTTTTGCTGAGGGCTTTGCATAGCTCCCGGTTACAGAATGGGTTCAATTTAAAACTCTCACCATGGCTTTCAAGCTTTGACACTGAGGCCAATATTACCAACATTATGCATGTTGAAAGCTTTGCCATATCATTCTCAACAGCGCTCTTGAAAGGTTTAAAATAAAATCTTTAAAAAGTAAATCACTAGCCTAATTAGCTGACTTTAAAATGTCCCTCAACCTGCCTCCAACAAACAATCCCTACTTTCATCACCTTTTTTATCCAGCTTTCTAAAGTCGGAGAAGATCATTCATCCCTGAAACACAAACTCAGACCACGTGTCATCCTGAACACTCTCTTCCCGAAAACCATGCTATACACTCAGGTGAATGATACATTTTCCGCATATCTGCAACAGTGTTCCATCTTTAACATGATCCTAACTTGTTTTTATTTCACAAACACTTATAGACATGACCATTTGCCAAAGACTTCTCCGTGTGTGATTGACCCTACCTGTCTAGCACCTGCCTTGGTTATGAAGCCTTCTGATACCAGGAGGGTTTTGAGAAGCATCAAGTAACACAGCATGGTCACATATGTAACAGGGTAGGAACGTCTGCGCTTTGAATGCATAACTACCCATTATCTGAGGGTTGTTCGTCAGAATATCATTATCAAAAATATCATTGGACATGAATATTGTCATCTAAGAAAAGGTTACTCACCTGCATGAATGATCTTTCTGGTGAATACTCTATCTACCTGCAGAATCCTCATCTGTAGAACAACCCCACGCATCAGACTCGATCCAGAAACTTCAAAGCTTAGAGGTTGCCAGTATAGGGTGCTGGATTCGGTCGGCACCGGAAGTGATGTCAGATGACGCCACCAATCCCATTTAGCGCCCGCCATGGTGTACCAACGTCAGTTACCGCCTGTTTCTTCCAAGCCTTCGAGGCGAGAGTGTAGAATAACAACAGGAAAAACTGTTCGCAGTACAAAAGAATGCATAAGAGGATCTTATTAATCGGTGTGTAGAAATCTTTCATCAAATGGGGAGATGAGTGGGGACTTAAAAAGGATGGCTGATCCAGCAGACAGAGGAAGGCAGACAAGGTGGCTAAATAGCCCTTCACAATGCCAATGGCGCAATCCTTTGAGCCAAGGAAAGCACAAACTAGAACACATGCGATAACGTGGCCTGCGAGGGTTCCACACCATTGTCTCCACACCATGCAACAGAGCTGCCCCATCTGCCGGAATGGGCTATGTTAGTGGAGGGGCGATGCGCAGATTAGATTACATCTATCACCTCCAGTGGCAACTGAAAGGAGCTCAGTTGTCCCCACTCAATCTCCAAGCACGTAGGTGTGGGTCTCGGAGATTGGAGTGTAGAATCATTCCTCCCGACTGGGAGAGCAGATCTGGCCTGAATGGCAGGCGGAGCAGGGGACATGTGGAGAAGTGCAGGAAGTTTACATACCACACCCTTCTCGGCTAATCCGGAGAGATGAGAATGACTTGGGCCCAGTCTTGGTGAATCTTCCTCAGAACCTGAGGAATCAAGGGTAGGGGGGAAATGCATAGGGCAGCCAAAAGTTTCACTTCAACTTAAACACGTCCCCCAAGGCTCCCCTCAACGGATACTGGAGGGTGCAGAACTGCAGACATTTGAGCATTTTTCGAGGAAGCGAACAAGTCCACCTGAGGAGTGCACCACTGGGTGAAGATGTTCCAGACTACCTCTGGCAGAAGACGTCACTCATGATTGACTGGAGTGGCATAGAGTGGAGTAGAGTGTGGTAGAGTGCAGTAGAGTGTAATAGAGTGGAGTGGCATAGAGTGGAATGTCATAGAGTGTTTTGTGGAGTGGAGTGTCAGAGTGGAATGTCGTAGACTGGAGCAGTGTCTACTGGAGTGGTACAGAGTGGAGTGGCATGGATTAGAGTGGTGTTGAGTGGAGTAAAGTGGCATGGAATGGAGTGTCATAGACAGTAGTGGCGTCAAGTGTAGTGGAGTGTCAGAATGTCGTAGAAGTGGAGTTAAGTGGTGTGGAGTGGGGGGGCGTGGCCTAGCAACATGGCCGTCAGGACGTGAGCTCTTGTGCTCCCGGCCAGCCCGCCGCAAAATCCTACAATAATCCTCGAGTCTGGGCCCGATTACCAGCCCAGACCACTGCACTGTGTCCAGTAACCCGTGGTGCACCCGCGACACGACAGCCGGCTGAAAATACGGCTGAATGGAGGCGCTGTGAGCGGGGCCTCGCTGGGCCCGGGCCGAGACGGTGAGCTGTGACACAGCGGCCTGAGAGGGTGCGTGGCTGGGGCCGGAGGTTGGCTGGAGCCCATTACAGCCCGAGAATCCTGGGGCGTACGATTGCCCGGTTGTCCTTGCGATCCTCTCCCCACCCCCTTATTGGCGTGGAATGTGCCGGCGGCCCTGGGGAAGAGTCCCGGCGGAGGGGGTTGCTCTACGGACAAGGCCCAGCCGAGACAAAGAGGGATTTGCGCTCCGTGAGCGACGGAGGCTTGAGAGGCACTGGCGAGCATACAGCTGTCCCCGACGGTTGGAGCCCTGCAGCCGTGTGAGGGAACGGGACTGAGGCGGTGCGGCGGACTCCCCTAGCGAGCTGCGTGTCCGGATCGGGCCTGATCGGGGAGAGAGGAGGTGGGGTGGCCTCCCAGCAGCCATCTTGCAAGAGAAACCCTGGAGGGCTGAGGGGTTGCACAAGAGGCCCCGGTGGGCTGCGGGAGCTATCTGGAAATAGGAGCGGGCGCTTGAAGCGGGGCCCAGCGCTGCCAGTGAACCCTCAACCTTGCCCCCCCCTCCTTTGGTGTGTCGGCGGAGGGGCGGGGTGGATTGCAGGAGAGCCTACGCGACCTGGGGGCCATGGCGGGCCGCCTCTACTTGTCCCTGGGGTGCGTGGTGGGGCCCACCCGTGATGGTGGCACATGTCTTAACGTCCTAGCTCGGTCCCGATAGAGTGGAGGAAGCATCAGGGTTGGGCCTCGGCATGGCGGCTGGGCTCAGCATACTATTGCAGGAGTGCATGGAATTGGGTGTGCTCTCTCACCAGTGCCGCTGTGGTGGCTGGGACAGGAGCCTTGCCTACATCCCGGGGAGGCTCCGCCCGTGGGAGTTTGCAGTATGGAGGGGCTCCCTTCCATGCAGACAGGACAGAGGAACTGCAGGGGCCTAGTGCGAATTGAGGAGGAGAGCCAGTCGGACTCCCTTGGGCGTGGGTGCCGCCCTGGATAATCCCAAAGGTGTCTACCCATGCTGAACTGTGAGTCAAAAATGGCTGAGCGCTGAGGCACGATGTGTATGTGGTGGCTGGCATTTATATAAGAACATGGATATCAGCCAAGGCGGGCCCACTATCACAAGAGGTATATTACGCTTAAACTAAACCTGGGCTGGGGCTAATCCTCGTGGCCAAGACTTGTGAACCACTGGGCCTCCTGGATCGGAGGTGGTCTACACAGAAAGGGCGCGGCCTGGTTGCCGACAATAGAAGCAGGGCCTGATTGAGACAACTACAGTGCAGGGAGGGTGGGGATCCACGGCTTGACACAGGGTGCCCTCAATTGCAAGTCGACATGGGCAAGGATAAAGCCGCCCGAGCAGGGGCATCCAACACCATCACGCAATATACTACGCCGCATCATCCCCCGCAGCGCATAACGCGTCAAACCGCCGGCACGGACGAGGAGGAAGGTGGAGGGGATGTGGAGCCGACACGGGCGGAGCTATTGGCCGCCATAAAGGGATCCCGAAAGGCTCTGGAGGCCAGGATTGATACCGTCTCCATCGATGTCAATCTCCTACGGGTAACCTCCGCAAAGTAGCGGACAAGGTCACAGTGGTTGAAGAGGATGTATCTGGCCTCAAGGGAAAAGTGGCCGCCCTGAAGAAGCAAGTGGCGCAATTATCCTCAACAACGCAAGATCTGGTGTTCCGCTGGAAGATGCGGAGGGCCGAGCCCGATGAAGTAACATCCGCATTTTGGGCTTCCCCGAAAGGGCAGAGGGGAGGTCTGTAGATTCCTTCCTGGAGCAATGGATCAGGGCCCAGCTGTGCCCAGAGGGCTTATCGGACCTGTTTGCCATTGAAAGGGCGCATAGGGCACTGGTGCCTCCTCCACCCCCTGGGCACCCGCCCCCCCTCCCCTCCCCCCTCCCGTGGGCGTTCCTCACGAAAATCTTGAACTATAAAGCTAGGGACTGCATCCTCCGGGACAAGACCTCTTCTTCGAAAACAGTAAGATATCCATTCATCCTGATTATACCAAGCATGTGCAGGAGCAACGGAAATCGTTTCTAGGTGTAAAGAGGAAACTGAGGGACCTACCCCTGCAATACATGCTACTGCACCCCGCGAAGCTCAAGGTCCTGGTGCCGGGAAAGGCATACTTCTTCGAGACCACTGAGGAAGTGTGGGAATGGTTGGAGATAAGGGGGGATGCACTCCCTCCGCGAGAGCCTCAGACTCGGAACAAAAAATGGGGCACTAGATCCCTACAAGAAACACAAACCAGGGGGGGAGAAGAAGGGCCACTTGCCGAGGACATAGGCCCAGACAAAAGGATCAGGGTTGGGAGCGATGGAACACTGCATATGAGTGCGGACTCTCTTTCGGCCCCGGAGGCCGAGGGGGACACTGTCGGACAATGGCGAACCGACACAATGGCCAAACACATTGATGGATGTGGTCCCGGAAACGCTGCTCGATTAGGAGGTGGCTGCCGGGGGGATCGGGGACGGGGGTGTGTAGGGGTTGCTGGGCAGGGCTGGCTTTGGGGACACACCATCAATAGGCGAAATATTCAAAGACAGAAGCAAGCTATGGTATTGTAAGGGCAGGAGCTTGTTATATGCGCTGGTGGGGGGGCATATAATGTTGTTTGCTCCTATTCGGCGACAGCTGAATTTATGACACGGGACACTTATACTTGATGAGGACCAAATTCAGGGTGCGGGGGCTGGTGGGTTCAGATTTCTCCATATAGGGTGGCTTGAGCGTGTTTGCCCCAGTTGGGCTATACAGGGGGATGCGTGTGGCCTCGCACAACATTAGGGGAGGCATTTCTGACCAGATTGTTGTTTGCAAAATGTCCGTGGGTGGGGGGATGGGTTTGGGGGTTATTAGTTCATTTGTGTTGGCTTGTTCAGAAGTTGTGCACTGTAGTGGCGAATACACTGGTGAGCAGGGTTCGACTTTGGTGTCTGAAGTGAGTACACTCCGCAATGGGGACTGAGTATAAAACCATGACTGAATTCGAGGTGACACTGAAGGACACAAAATACCAGAAATTTAAAAAAGATTCTAAGAACTTCTCACATGAGAGAGTATATCCATATACTAGAGAGGACTACAATCCAACAGGGAGGAATCCTGGGTATAACACCGACACAGATGGATCAGATGCAGGCTCAGATAGCTCTGAAACCGGGTACAACCGAAGGGGCAACCCCAGGACTCGACGCAACCACAGTGGAAGGATGAGGAACAGAGGCGGACAAGTGCAAGGATATGGATGGCCTACTTACCAAGGACCCCCACCCTTCCCCTCCATTTTACTTTGGTCCTCCACATTTCCAACAGCAACCCTACCCCTACTGGGACTCGGCTCAACAACCGGAACAGCCAGGACAATCGTTTCCTTTTTTAGGGAGAGGCAAAGGAACACAAAGAGGAAGAACGAAGAGAGAACAACAAGTACAATGGTCACACCCATTGGAAGTGACGAGAATGAATACGAGGAGCATGGGCCCTCCGAACAACCCCACCACCACCAGACACCCAGTCTAGTGGTCAATCTATCTGACAAAACATTATCATCGCCCCAGCTGGCAGTACTGGAAAAAGGTTTAGGCTTTGTGCCTACACCGAGTCTAGACAAATTCAAACTGAGTTGCGAGTTGAATGAATTCATTCGTAAAATTAAACTACAAGTGTTTTTTGAGAACAAACCTATAACGGACTCCCCAAGTGGTGATACAGGTCTACATCGGAAATCTACCTTCACTCCCCATCAGCCAATCTACCGGTGGAACTCCTAGCCTTTGAGAAGGCTATTCTGAAGGAAGTAGGAGAAATTGATCCCAGAACTATAAGAATCTTCCACAATACCAGCAAAATCGAACAAGAAGCCATTCAACAATTGGCCAATGACACCAACATAGTAGTGAAACCAGCGGACAAAGGGGGTGCCATAGTACTCCAAACCTCGGAGGCCTACCACAGAGAATGCATGAGACTCCTGGCAGATGAGAGGAACTACCTCCGGATCAGAGACGACCCAACAGAACGCCTACGGGTAAGGATCACCAGCATGGTGGAAGAGGCCACAGCGCACGATTGGATTACCCAAAAAAAAGGGGATTTCTTGACAAACACCCACCCGACAACCCCGTATTTCTACACAATACCCAAGATACACAAGTCATTGGAAAACCCGCCCGGACGACCCATTGTTTCCGGCATAGGATCCATTTTGGAACCACTCTCCAAGTTCGCCGATGCCTTTCTACGCCCTGTGATACAAGGAACAAGCATGTACCTACAAGATACCAAGGCGGTACTCTGTCTCCTTCAAGACCTGGAATTCAACCCGACAACGAGCATCCTCATTGGGTTGGCTGTGGAGAGTCTTTATACCAGCCTACCCCACAAAGAGACCCTTTACATCATTGAAGAGGTCCTTTATGAAGAGGAATGGACATATCACACACCAAGACATCTGGTGTTAGAGTGCTGCAAGTGTGCCTTGACTGTAAATTTCTTCTGTTTTGAAGACATCCTGTTCAGACAACAGCACGGGACCAGCATGGGCAGTACTTTTGCCCCAAGTGTGGCAGGATTATACGTGCACCATCTTGAGAAGCACAAAATCCTGTCCGAGACCAACTCATACCGCCATCACATACAACTTTGGAAAAGATACATCAATGATGTTCTGTTGGTTTGGGAGGGGGATGAGTCCGAAGCCAACGAGTTCATCGACTTGCTAAATCTCCAAGATCTCTTCCTCAAATTCACTCACACTATGAGTAGATCACAACTAGTATTTCTGGATCTTAACATCTATGCAGTAGAGGACTTACTGAAGACAACCACACACGAGAAACCCACCGGAAAACTGCTTACTCCTTTATGACAGCTTCCATCCAAGACATCTAAAGGAGAACCTCCCATTCGGACAGTTTCTGCGGCTTAGGAGGAATTGCTCCGAGATAGGAGATTTCAAAACACAAGCAGAAGGCCTCTCTAAAAAACTTCTAACGAGGAAATACCCGAAAAAACTGATATCTAAAGCCAAAAAAAGAGCCGAAAACAATCATAGGGAAGCGCTCCTTGAGACATATCAAAGACAAGACTCTGAAAAAGAAAAAAGGCCTATATGTATCACAACCTTCAACATTGCCACAGACCGGGTCACCAAGATAGTCAGGAAACACTGGTGTATCCTTAACAGTGGGAAACTCAACATCCCTACACCTATGTTCTCCCACAAGAGGGGAAAAAACCTAAGAGACATCTTGGTACACACTCGTCCTAAACCTCTAACGAGATAGGGAAGTAATCAACCAGTGCTTAGCACTCTACCGATGGGCCATCATCCCTGTGGTAATTGTAGCGTGTGCCACCTGACCTCCACTACTAAAAAAGTGGCATTCAACAATACAATGAGTTGGGAATTACGCAAATTCACAAACTGTAACACTACAGGAGTTGTGTACATGATAACATGCCCATGTAACCTACATTACGTAGGTATGACTACTCTGAAAGTCAGCACCAGGATATGCGAACATAGCAGCAACATCAGGTGCCACCGGGTCACCACAAAAATGACATCACATTTCATTGAACTGAAATACACTCCTAACAATCTAAAATGGGTGGTGTTAGAACATCTCAAACACATTGACAATTTGGAACACTGATTGTTAGAAAAAGAACAGCGTTGGGTGTACAAACTGCGCACGGACACAGAAGGATTGAATGACAATATCCCGTGGGGGCAGTTTGTTGATTGACCGTGTACTGCAACCACTTAACATTATGGTTGAAGAAACCATCTCACATTTTTTCAGCAACTTATAAGTGAAGACACGATGACCCCATGAGTATATAGCAATATCCGTGTCCATCACTTACAAAACTAAATTCACACGTGGAACCCTATGAATCTGTCATTTATGGGGAGAACACTGGAACCCTTATTCATACCTGCGTTAGATCTCCACCCCTACTAGTACCTCATTACACAGCACCCCATATACACAGTAGTGACTATGAGTATAGGACATTTATTTCTTCCGTTCCATGGGCCCCATGTACGCCCCTTGAATGGTGGTCTTTCGTTTAGTTTTATTTCGTTTTATTTTATCTATTGTTGCAACTAGCTCTCAATACATTGGTACGTGTAGCAGAGTTAAGACAGGTGTTTGGTCAGACATTTGGTCATCGTCAAAAATAGCTCACAGTACGTTTGCACTCTTATTTGGCATTACGTTCACACCATGAGTAACGGCCAATATGTGCAACGTACAGTGTATATACACACTGGTGACCATTTAGGTATGACATCTTTTTCTTCTGTTACTTATATACCCAGCAACACTTCGCATTCGGCCCCTTGAACGCCCCTAGAAGCGGTGGCCGTCTGTGTATTGTTACAATCACCTTCTAGTACAACTTCATGTATGGTACAGTTGTATAATCGTTGGTTTATCGTCACAACTAACCATAAGCTGGCACCATTTTCACGCCATAAGCGGTGGCCATTCTGTGCAAGGGACACCCTTCGACCACCACATTAAGCGATGGCCGACACATGATTCCTAATACACAGTGTGTAAAAACATTCTCCCAAGATGGCCTCACAATAATTCCATGGGCAGCGGCCATTTTGTGTAAGTAGCCAATTTAGCTTTCCACGTGAGGATGACGAAGCACTTCCGGGTCTGTCAACTACTTAACGGGTCCCGGGAGACACACGCAGTAATATGCGGTCTCCAGGGAAGGCATTAGGTGATATACCGAGAGGAGAGCTTTGATGAAGTAAGTCAAACTAGACCCGGGTGGTCTCTCCTTTACTATGACATTGAAAAACGAGTCATTTCTCCTTTATTCTTTTTCTAGGATAAGCCCTTACACCAGTTTCTTCATTTTATTCTCAGGATCTCTAACTACCAGACCGTTGTCCCTTTTACTACTTTAGGGTGTGACTACAAGCCCCTCTACCCCTGCAGACCATGAGGCAGATTTTTGCCTGAATATAAGTACGTGTCATTTAACACAAATTGCATTTACATGTTATATGTTGTCGGTCACGTGGTGTCTCCATTCACGAGTGTTTTTTAGATTAATGTTTTAACGTTTCACTTTCATCACAGACATCGTGTGGGATATATTCCTTCCACAACGGATGATTGCACAACATAGATGTTAAGTACACCCACTATAGAGGAGTACATTGATCGAGGCAAGACACCATGGATATTTAGGGTCTGCCAGCCTGGCTGGTAGGCAGGTAAATTTAATTTTTCTTTTACTTTATTCCTACAGATACGGCGTATCAGTGAATAACCGTATGTATATTGTGTGTACATACATTAGGTGTGCACCTCACTATTTTCTATTCACAGGAGTTATTAGGAGTGGTACACACGGAGCGGGTCCCCGTGTGGTCCTGAAGAAGAGCTGGTAGGGGACGCTCGAAACATGTTGACTAACTACTAGGGGAACCATACTCATTATAGTTGGGTATATCCCTGGTATTAACCCCTGTTTTTAAACATGCCAACTAGGAGCAGGAATAAAACATTAGCTCACTAGCTAGGTATTTTTAACTATTTTTTTCCCACTCCACATCACTGCACAAACACATAAATTCATAACTAAGTGCTCCTATGTAGTTTCGCAAGTCGCAGCACGCCTCAATCCGCAGCGGATTGAGATGACCCCAATGATGAAGCATGCGACCTAGGGGTAACCCTGGTGGGTGAGGGGCCTCTAGAAAAGAATTTTTCTTTCTGGAAAGAGGGTTTTTTCACACATCTTCCATGGAAGCCCTTTTCCCCTGATGGTTAGGTTTCTTATTTCGGTACTCCGAATTTTGTGGTTCTATAAATTCCTGACCTGGAATGTACGGGAACTGGGTACCTGTACCAAGAGACACAGGGTGTTAACATTTCTTAAACAATATCATATATCAATTGCTTGCCTTCAGGAAACACACCTGGAAGATAGCAGTGCAGCTAGAGTAGCCAAGAAGTGGCGAGGTCAGATGCATCATTCTTCCTTTTCTACCTACGCCAGGGGTACAATGATTTGGGTGGCCACGGGCATACCATTTACTCCGACATATAGTGAATCCGATGTGAATGGCAGATATGTGAAGCTGCGAGGCTCGCTAGATGGTAGGGAAATTGTCATATTGAATACATATGCGCCTAATATAGATGATCCCTCGTTTTTCCAGGTCACCCAGGAATTATTGTCCAACTAATTAGATGCTCCATTCATATGGATGGGCGACTTTAACTGCGTTCTGGATTCAGCCCTTGATAGATATCCCCCTAAGTCTGGAACACAACCTAGAATGTCTCGGATGCTCAGCAAGGTCATGCATGATTTGGGGGCTCATGATATATGGAGGGAGACACATCCCACACTTCTATTATTCACCTGCCAATCACTGACGCATGGAACACAGAGTAGGTTGGACAGAGTGTTGGTGTCGGGTGTGTCGGCATTCCCGGAAGTGGAGGTAACTCGTTTGGCGCGCTTCTTGTCTGACCATTCCACGGTGCAATGCACAGTGAGGTGGGGGACTCCCATTTTGGGCCATAAGCGTTGGAAATTCCTGCTCGACCTTTTGGAAGATGAAGTGGGGAAGGCAGCATTAGCAAAGTCGATTACAGATTATCTAGAGACAAACTGGGTGGCACTACTGGGAGGGCCACTGAGTGGGAGGCTTTAAAGGCAGTGACTCGCGGTGCGAGTATGGGGCTCGTGTACAGGGTGAGGAGACAATTGCTTGGGGAACTTGACAGAGAAGAGAAGACATTGGTTGCTATACAGGCGGGGAGCCCAACTGACCCCGACGCGGGCAAGAGGGAACGCGCACAGTGCGAGCGTATAACTGACATCTGGGATAGGCTGGATAGGTACACCCAGACACGTTACCTTCAGCGGTTGTATGCCGAGGGTGACAAGTCAGGTCGCTTGCTGGCTTGGATATTACGAAGGGGGCAGGCTCCCACTTTGACTACCACTTTAAAAGCCGAGGGAGGGAGACTTGTCCACACACGGGCTGGCGTTTTTGAGGTGTTCCAGCAACATTTACAGCGGTCTATACTGCAGACCCTGGAGTAACAGCGGAAAGGTATGTCCCAATCGTTGAGGGATTGGCACTTCCGCAGCTCTTGCCTGATGGCGTAGAGGAGCTTGACGCTCAAATCACTGTTAAAGAAGTGCAGGAGGCGCTTCTAGCCATGCCGGGATACAAGGTCCCTGGGGCGGATGGGTTTCCCATGGCTTTTTTGCGGGCCTACTCAGATCAGCTTGTGCAACCCCTTCTGCAGGGATATGAGGAGGCCTTTGAGGTAGGGGCTCTACCCCCCTCAATGCGCGAAGGAGAAATCATTATGCTCCTTGAGCCAGGGGGGAACAATCAGGATCCCTCAGCATACCAACCCCCTACGATGATAAACTTGGATGTTAAAATATCAGCGGTGACATAGGGTCCTCGCTGGACTGATCCCCCACCCTGTCCCTGGCTGTCCTAGCCGTGGCTAAGTCCTGTTACTGCGTCCAAATCATAATCATCATGGTAATATTGGTGCCCCCTTGGATCATCGAAATAGTTCTGCTCTGATCGCTCCGACTGTTCTCCTCCTCCCCTGTTCCCGCCATATCCAGTCGCTCCCCTGCCTCTTCCCCGTGAGCCTCGCCCTCTCGGAGCCTCAAACCTTTGCAACAGCACTAGACACTCACTTCGCCAATGCCCCTCCTCCTTACAATACGCACACTGATTCGGTCCCACGGGCATAGAGCTCCGGCTAGTGCGAGGCAACTGCCGAGCCGGACCAATACCTCTACCTCTACCACCGCCCCGGGACACCTGCTGCATCAACACCTTCGTCTTCAAGTCTTTATTCTTTTTCTCCACCCTTTCCTTCTCTTCATTCTCCCTATGCTCATAATACTGAGCCATGCCCAGGATGACCGATGGAGAGGAGGTAGTCCAGGTGCTTTCGGAAGCCTGTAACCGGGTGCGATCTAGGGAAGCAAGTTCGTAACAAACCTGTTAACAAACAGTCGGATACCTCCCTCCATCGACAAGTCCTGCCCACTAAAATCCAGGAACACCCCTTCGAACCTGGTGAAGAAATCAGACACACTTTCATCCTTCTTCTGGTGACAGGCCATCAACTTATACCAATCCACCCGCCTCAGTGGGATCAGGGAGTGCATATACGTGATAATCCGGCCTGGCAACGCTAGTATCTCAGCTCTAGGTTTTTCACCCGGCTTTCTCTCCTGATCCCATGCCCCAATTTCCTTCCAAGTGCCACCTAACTCAACTACATGGTCCTGTGAGTGTACCTGTCGCCAGATGTCAACGGGCACCAATAAACCGAAAAACATTTAGATGTCGGCCAGCGTCATCACAGTCGAGGACGCGGCCTCCGTCAATTCTTTATAATAAGCGGTCGGGTTTATTCGGGGGTCGGGCAATTGGGTCTTAAGAGACAAAACCTCACTCCTTTTCCAAGGAGCATAAACCCACTGTTCCTGAAAACGGCCTTCCACCCGCTGTCTAATGACCTCATTCTGTCCGTTTCGTAACTCCAGTATCTCAGGGTGGTAGATGGGATGCACCTCTCTCACAGGGAACTGGGACACCGCAATCGGACTCCTTTGGATCAACCTACCTCGGTAGCCAACTAACGTAGCGACATTACTAAACACATCATTAGGGGCCATACCAGTCGTGTACACACTATCCCTGATGTCGTAAATGATTTGAGGGGCAACACCATTAAAGCATTGTTCCCATAACCCGATCAAAGTGGCCGACGTGTTTAAGGGCGTGTTGCTGCACAAATGGCTCATAGTCTTTCAATACACTCCACACATCCTCCACACTGTAAATCGGATTCCGAGCCCACTGAGAGGCCTGGTCGGCCACCATCTTCTTTTCCGCATCAACCACATCAGACCGAATCAACACTCGCCTCATCCGTTATTTAGCAGCCTCTCGAGTCCCATCACTCTCTCCGCTCAGCGGCGTCCCCACATACAGCGAGGGCGGGGGTGAGAATGCGGGAGGGGGGTGCTCACCGATATAACAGGAGCTGGGGACACCAATGCCGGTGGGGGAACCGTATGTGAAGGAGGTGGGGCAGAGTCCGGGACGACAGGCACAGCAGATCGTCCTACCATTCCCGCCGTCTCGACCACTGCAGCCGAAGAGGAAGTGTGGGATGCTCCATCTAAAACAGCCAGATTAGAGACAGGGGTGCCGGGGGCAGCGGAAGGAGGTGCGGTGGAACTGTCGTGTATACCCTCTGCGGGGCATATGGGGGAGGGGGCCGGACATCCAACAAATCCTCCACAAAAGGATCCCCCTCTTCTCGTACAACATAAGACTTATCACATTGCAGCCTAAACTTTCGATCAGCACATTCTATACCCTTCTCTATCTTCTCCCTCTCATACGCTATAGCCTTTTGTGTTACTGTCTGCGTTGTCTTCCTCCAGGCCTCCTTCTCTGCCATCAGCCGTCTCTGCTTAGCCTCCTTTTGCCATACCTGGAGGTTGTCAAACATCAACTGCCTACTTCTCCTCGCAAACAATTTATCCTGCAGGAAATTCAATTTTTGTTCGTCAAAAGTACCTGTCAAAGGCCACTGCAATTCGGCGTTGTCCCTCGTATACTTGTGCCATAACGTACTAAACATAATAGGGCCAAGGCCATGTTTGACATACATGTCAAAATTTGGAGTGCCTTCCGGAGGCGCAGGTTGCTTCTCCTCCAATCGAGCATCAGCAGAGCAACAACGGCACCCGAAACAACAAAACCTGCTAAAACAAGGCATCGCCCAAATGTGCAAAGGGTGAGTCCACCACTTACATGCGTTAAACACGCTCGAATCTCAACAGCCGGTCACCAGACCGCACCACTACCTCAAATTAGACTCCGCCTCGCAAGTCCCAAACACTAATCAAATCCCAGGCGTTTTCCAAGGAAACCAAATTACCAAGTCGCCTGGCAGAGTGTCCACAGGAACACCACCATGTACCTCCAAGATGGTCTGCAGACCTATCAATTATACAAATCAATCAAAGCCAAATTATTCAGTACGGCGCAGTATTTATCAAAGATCAAGACAAACTCATCTGGTGCACACAGGTCGAACAAAGTTATTCTCCACTGCCGACTCTTCGGACCAAACGGTCTGCTCCAAGGGTTCCGCCTTTCAGGACCCCAGCCGGGATGACCACTAGACGAGGCACCACTTGAGCAGATGGGTGGGGCAGCTGCGAGTGCGAAGCTCTATCATGCAGGGTACCCTGATCCGCCCATCCGACCAGCCGCCACCCCGTCTTCCTTACACCCGGTTACGGGCGAGGATGGGACACCCGATGGAGTCCCTGTTCGGGCGCCAAATGAAGGAAGTGACCCGAAATGGGTCACTCGCGACCACCTATATGCCTTCCCAATAAATGAAGAGTCGGTCAGACAGAAGAGAATACAAACCAGTTAGTTTATTGCTATTACGCTGCAGCGGAGCCCAGTCTGACCAGTCTCCTGAGATGACGGTCGAGGGGTCTGATCACCCTCCACATGGCAATTCAAATTATACAGTTCCAACACCTCTAAAGTCCCGCCCAAACTGGAATTTTCCAGCTCAGACCAGGGTGAACAAAGAAGGTACATAAGATGGGCAGCGCCACTGGGCGGAGAACATGCTATCTCAGTCCCAAGGCCACTCGGTAGCTCTCTACCATGTACAGTGGTGAGAACGAACGTATCTAACGGTAAAGGTATGCAACCATGAATAGTACATTCATTAGTACAGCAAAGCTTCAACCTTGAAAAGTACACAGAGAAGGAGCAGGGCAGCTTTCTTGCTGAGGGGAACATTTTAGAGACAGACACTCGATCTTGGTTACAAAACAACATGGCGTCAATAAAGATGGTGCCATGCATGCTAACTTTACGAAAGCAGAGGTTTGAACATAGCAAATAGGACAGTTTAATAATGTATATTACGGGAATAACATTTCAAATCTAACATTGGCGGGACATCCCAGGTCATATCACTGCACATGACGCATTATTCTATGTCTCCTCGTCTCAGGAAGCGCTTCCGAGACTGCTACGGGTGCTGGAGGAGTTTGGCGGATCCTCCAGACTATGCCTAAATAGGTTAACATCTTTGGTGTTTCCCCTGGCTCGTTTGGCGGGCGGCTGCGCGGAGTCTCTCTCCTAACTGGGCTTGAGATGGGAGACTGGACACTTTAGGTATCTGGGCGCACAGGTGGCGGGTGAGGATTCACAAATATTACAGCTCAATATTTATAAAATGATGGATGCATTAAAGGGTTCAGTCGGCTTTTGGAACACTCTTCTACTCTCCTTAATGGGCAGGTTAGTGAAAGCTAAAATGGTGATACTGTCTCGCTGCCTCTAAATGCTACAGAACGTGTTGTGCCCCATACCTAGACGAATATTTAGGGCTCTGGACTCCATATTGATAGACCTCTACTGGGCGGGATGGCGCAGCAGAGTGGCGCTTGCCACACTAAATTGTATGTATAAGGGGGGTGGACTTGAGGCTCCCAGGATGGAGCTCTACTATTATGCCGCTCAACTGCAGCACGCCGCTAGCTGGTTTGCCGAGGGGGACAACTGGGAGAAACGACTCCTTCAGGTTAGAGTACCAGCCACTGACCTGTCGGCTTCATTCATGGGGGGCGCGGGTGCCTCCGATGCAGCACCGTATGTGGCTAGGCAGACAGCGTGCATGTGGCAGACATTTGTGGAGTGAATCCTGAGACATGCCCCGTTCCATTGGGAATTGTCGGTATGGGATTTGGCGCCAGTCCGGAGAGTGATGGCTAACATGTCATTTCGGACATGGAAGGAGGGGGGTGTGTGAATCGCTCACGGATCTGTACCCGGGCGAGAGCTTTATCACATTCGAACAGGCCTGTAGCAATTTTGGACTGGGGCAAGGACAATACCTACAGTACGCTGCCTTAGCTAACATATTTAAAAAAATATGGCCCACGTTTCCTTTGATACCTCAGCTTACACAGACACTAGATATAATACTTACGTGCTGGTCAGGCAGGTGTATCATATCATTGTTGTATAGGGCAATGAGGGCAGACTCTGGTGCCCCCCCACCCGCCCCTGTCGCATTCGGGACTTGGAATGCGGACCTGGAGGAGCCACTGGAAGATAAGAATTGGAAGGTGGTAGGTGTGCTCACACACACTGTGAGAGGCTGGCCTGGTATATGCTGTCCACTAATGTAAGTGGGCACCTTGCACCAGTCCAGACAACCCTTATGGTGATTTAAGAGGTCTCAGACAACCTTAGAAAGCTATCCAAGTGGTAGCTGTGGAGAGCAGCCTCCAGGGTTAGTCTTGAAGGAGTGTAAAGCAGCTTGTTTTACCAGAATGCAATCTTATAGTATAAATTAAATGAAAAGAGAACCACACAGTAGTTATAAAAAATATGTATTTATTATCGAACACTATCTAGTACGTTACAGTATCTCCTACATGGATATAGACACAAAGCACACAATACTTAAGCAAAGAAATGACAGTAAATAGCACTAATAAACAGTGGGCCCCAGGGGGGACCAAACCATATCCTAAAAAAGTGGTATAAGAACCACGACTCGAGTCAGGACAATGTCGAGAGGACGTAGAATTGCTAGGACCCCAAGGACCCACCCAAGGGGAGTAGATCGGGACCCCAAGGAGAGCGTATGCAGTGTGGGAACACGACCGCATCCTCCGTACAAGTCTATGTGCAAGTCGCGGTTGGAATTTTAAAGATTAAGGACCCTTCCCAGTGGACTACGAAGAAACCCTGTAGAAGACAGAAGGTTGGAGAGCCACTCCACCCGTGGATACCGAAGTACCGAAGTTACCTAACCCAGGAAAGCCGGGTGCATAGGTGTGAAGTGGCAACGGAATCCGCCGTCGAACCCAATGGAGGACTTCGAAGAAGAGCTGCTGCTGGAAGGGGAGAATGGGTCCGTTGGAATCCAAACGTGGATTCTTGTCGAAGAGTACCTGAAAGCAGAGGGGACAGAGTCTTGGTCACTTGAGAGTGACGGGGGGCTCAGTAGTAGAATGCCTACCATTGTCGGGTGCTTCAGGATAGTTGACGGTGACCTTAACTCTGCAGCTGCGGGGACCAGGCGACGTTGAGGACAACCAGGAGCCGGATGCGAGCTGTCCCACTAAGGATGTCAAGGGCTGAGGGATCGGTGTCCGGCAGGAGCACCAACAAGCCTTGCAAAAGCAACCCACGCAGGAGGTCAAGGAAGTGTACGGTTCGGACCAGCAAGGTCCAGGAGACTCACCACAGGCAGGGGAGTCAGGGCAAGCCCTGAGCAATCAGGGGAGCCCAAGGAAACTAAAGATGACCCTCAATTGGACCCACAGGCGGAAGCACAGGACTCGCAAGAGGACCTCGGGCAGCTTCCCAAACAGCAGGCCACGGAGCACACGGTGCAAGGTGGTTGAAGATCTTGGTAGGAAAAGTCGCCAGAGGTTGGGGCTACTTGGAGCCCAATACACTTGTCGCAGGATTGCCAACAAGCACATGCACTTGCAAAAGTACGCGGTGCACAGGGGTTCGGGTATTGCCGCCCCCACGAGGGATTCTGACCTCAAACTCGGTGAGAGGGCAGCTTGGGCCTCGAGGGACGTAGAAACCCATCTCCTGTGTTGCTGAGCCTGTCAGAGACCGTAGGAGCTCGGGATCGGCATACCGGTCAGCAGTGCTGCGGTGCCTGCGAATGCAGGGGAGAGACACCTTCACTCCAAGGGAGATTATCTTCAGGTGTCTTGGATGTTCCACAGGTCCTGCACGGATCCTGTACAGTGCACAGGCACAGACGATGCAGCAGACTGAGAGGGAGACGAAGTCAGGCCCAAACGAAGTCCAGCAAAGTCCAGAGTGCCAAGACGGTCGAAGTGCAGTGGTTTTAGTTCTGAATGTTGTCCATGACGAATCTAAGGTCCTACAGCCAGGTGAGGCCTTAAGTACCCACGGGAGTGGGTTGGAAAGATTTAGGGGACCCTCCCAAGGGAGGGTCCGGACAGGGGGGAGGTTACTCCCATTTCCTTTGTCCAGTTTCGTGCCAGAGCGGGAGCCAACGGCTCCCAGGACTGGTTTGATCTGGACTATGCGCAGGGACACCAAATGTGCCCCTTCTGCAGGTTTTCAGGCGCAGGCAAGCGCACCCACCCAGCCTCCCTATGACAGGATGCCTATTGTTCTGCCTTCCCCTGCTCGAGCTTGGCTCAGCAGCAGGAGGGCAGAAATGTGTCACTGGTCGGCAGCAACAATTCTGTGCTGTCCGGAGCTAGAAGGTTGGTACCGGGAACACTGAGGGCCCCACAAAAGGCCTTCCTGGTGGGTGGAATCATACCTCCCACACA
This sequence comes from Calotriton arnoldi, assembly GCA_963921515.1. Classification (NCBI taxonomy): domain Eukaryota; kingdom Metazoa; phylum Chordata; class Amphibia; order Caudata; family Salamandridae; genus Calotriton; species Calotriton arnoldi. The sequence continues at coordinate 183,193 of CAWUFW010017392.1, forward strand.
GGTTACCAGTTTGGGGGTATGATTCCAACATGTTTGACACCAAACACAAAAGGGTTAGTTGCAGCAGTTTTCGAGATGGTCATCGCACGGTCGCATAATGCCCCTCTATATATAGTATATGGCTGCTTCACTGACAACCCGGGAGAATGGACTCCGTAGGCTGCAGGGGTGTCCTGCTCATGCAGGGGCACCCTTTCACTTAGAACCAAGCACCCTGCCCTCAGGATTGTAAAGGCCTGCGATAGGGGTGACTTATAGGTTTTAAGTGCAGTGACACTTAGATATAGTATAGCTATATCTTAAGTAAGTGGTGCATGCACCAACCTACACAGGCTGCAATGGCAGGCCTGTAGTTCCATTTTGAATGGTCTCTCATGGGTGGCATAATACATGCTGCAGCTCATGGGAGACCTCTGGTGTACCTATGCCCTGGGTACATGTGTACCATATACCAGGGACTGACAAGGGTACCCCAGTATCCAATGGGGTGTACCCTTGTCAGTCCCTAGTATATGAAAGCAGATAGACTGGGGTCCTGATTAGCAGGATCCCAGTCAGACTAGTCAAAAACAGCATTGTATCTAGCAAAAAGTGGGGGTAACCATAAGAAACAGATCCTACTTTACTAGACACACGATCTCCTGTAATGCTCGCTTCCGATTAATACACTATAACTACGCACATCGTACGTACATGACCCCCGAAAGGATACATCGCATGGCTCCTAACAGGCCCAATTCATGTCCTAGGTGCCACAAAGAAGGGGCCAATTTCTTGCATTTGGCATGGGAATGTCATGCAGTCAGTAACTTCTGGTCGGAGGTAGTGGAGCTGATAAGGGGCCATGTGAATAGTAGAGTCCAATTAACACCTAAACACTGCCTCCTAGGATTGATAAGTAAAAGCAAAAAACAAAGCAAGATGGTGTATAGGCTACAGCAACTATTGTTGGTGCTGGCAGGGGGCAGAGTTGCAATTGTATGGATGAGGGTGCAGGCGCCGGAGATCTTGGCATGGATTCGGGATGTGCGTGAATGGACACTAGCTGAGGAGGTGCATATGAAGAGGTGTCGCAGAGATGAGAAACTAGAGGATGACTTAAGGCTTTGGAGGGAGCTCTGTCATGACTTATTGGCCGATGGCCTCCAGATAGGCTCACAAAGCGCCACCGCAGGGGGAAATTCTGTGAATCCTGATGGGGAGGGGGGAGTAAATGTTTTAAATGTTTAACGCCTAGTTACAGAGTTTGGAGTGGGGGGTACTGCGGATGGGCCGATGTCTTGAACCACTACCACTGTACTATATGTATATACAATTCCTTTGCTGGCTACTGAGTGCCCACTCATGGTTGTGTTCATGTAAAACTTTAAATAAAGTTTATAATAAAAAAAAGTGGTGTGGAGTGTCATAGAGTGCAGTGGCATGGAGTGTTGTGGAGTGTCAGAATGTCGTACAGTGGAGAGAGTGACGTGGAGGAGAGTATCGCAGAGTGCAGTAGAGTGCCAGAGTGGATACAGTGCCGTAGAGTGAAGTGGTATAGAGTGGAGTGTTGTGGAGTAAAAAATTGTTGTAGAGTGGAGAGAGTAATTAAGTAGAGTAGTGTCACAGAGTAGGGTGGGTAGAGTGGTGTGGAGTAGAGCGGTGTAGAGTGGAGTGTCATAGAGTGGCGTAAAGTGGAGTAGAGTGGCGAGGAGTGGAGTAGAAGTTTAAAAAGGGGAGTGGCATTGAGTGGAGTGGTGTAGAGTGGAGCAGCGTCGTGCAGTAGTGTGGAGTGGCGTTGACTGGAGTAGAGCAGAGTGCAATGGAGTGGCGTAGAGTGGAGTGTTGTAGAGTGGAATGGCATGGAGTGGAGTGTCGTAGATTGAAGCAGCGTAAACTGGAGTGGTGTAGAGTGGAGTGGCATGGATTTGAGGGTCATAGAGTGGAGTAAAGTTGGATGGAGTAGAGTGTCGTAGAGTGCAGTGGTGTAGCGTGGAGTGTTGTGGATTGTCAATGCGTTGCAGAGTGGAGAGAGTAATTGAGTAGAGTGGAGTAGTGTCACAGAGTGGTGTGGAGTAGAGTGGTGTAGAGTGGAAGGGAGTAAAGCAGAGAGGAGTGTTGTAGAGTGGAGTCTCGTAGAGTGAGGTGGTGTAGAGTGGAGTATGCATGGTGTGGTAGCTCACAGCCAATACAGCAAACGCATTTTCAGTTTGAAAGGAGTCTACAATAGTTGAACAAGGAACAATGAGATCTTACAATCAATCCAAACTAGAATGACATGAGCGAACACATATTCAATTGAAATGAACAATACATTTGCACAGACACAGTTTTACTCATAAAACTATACAGCGCATAAACAATAATGTGTGGAGGTCAGCATCCCCTATTGTATTGAAAGTATTGATCCTATTAAAATATTTGTTTTCAACACACTTCAGAATTACAAAAACGTGCTTCATTTGTGCTTTCCAAATTCTAATATATTCTGAAATATCTGTAAAGTTTTTACAGGCATTTAGATTTCGTGTGTGCTAGACAAAGAAACACAACCTACAGCCTTTTCTACTTTCCCATACCCAGCAAGGTTGTCATATGAAGTCAGAGAAAGAAAAGTAAACACCAAGCTCTGTGAGAGACACAGCCTAACATTTGACTTCTGTCTTTGAATGCACAGCAAATGTGACAAGAAAAAAATAAAATGTAAAGGCCTGTTTACTGCTCACTCACTTCTGAACTGCAGCAGGGTTACTTTAGGGGTGTTTCGCCCCCCCCCCCTATTTCCTTACACGAAATTGAGGAATAGAATTGTTTAAGTTACGCTATAAGTAAAGAGCACTGGCCAAAATAAACAAGCTGATAGACAGAGTGCTGTTCCTCACAGGTATCTGGTAGTTGCAGAGATAAGTGGAATCGTTCAAGCAGAAAGGTAGGAGGCAAGACATATAACAAAGGAATACAGTAGTTTACTGCTGTGAGCTAGCATGCAGGAGACAAATGAAAACACATCTACTCTCCCCGGATGCCTCATGAAGAAGAAAAAAAGAGTTTATAGAAAGTGAGCACTTGTGGAAGAATACAAGGAGCCGGTCAGACAGGTGGTAAATAAGCTCTACAGGAGGGAAAAAGACATGCTGGACAGCCTAAAAAAAATAAAGCCAGCTAATAGGAAGCAAGCAAATGTGACCTATAAACCACAAAGTCAATGGTTAGCAATGGTTGGAATGCATTTCCAGGAAAGCTTTCATAACCAGACAGCTGGGCTGTCTGTTAGGTTTCCACCTAAAAATGAAAATAGACCAGATAGGGCAAACTTACCTTTTCCCTTGAATGTCGAGATCAATGCATTAAAGAACAAGTTACTTACCTTCGGTAACAATATATCTGTAAGAGACATTTATTACTCATAGATTCCTTACCTTAGAATTACCCCCAGGCGTCGACTGGATCCAGAGAATTTTTTCTCAGCAGTACCCCTGCGCGCCGGTAGGATGGCGTCCGACGACTCCGCGTTCGTCGTCGGCGTCGTGATCGCCGGGATGACATCGCGGTATCTACTTAGACGCCGCCCCTGCGTGCTGATGTCAGTTCTTTTACACAACATTCCAAGCCAGAAGCACAGAGCCATGCAAGACACTGACCACTGGTGCACAAAACTAGGGCCCTGAAAGGGTGTCCCTTACTCTAAAAGTCAGTTCGCAGAACGGGGAGGATAGGTGGGGCGGTAAGGAATCTATAACTAATATATGTCTCTTACAGATATATCGTTACCGAAGGTAAGTAACTTGTTCCTCTCAAAGAGACTATTAGTTTTAGATTCCTTACCTTAGAATAGATACCCCAGCAATACCAACCCCGGAGGTGGGTCTGCGAACTAAGGGCACACCAGAAAGTCCTGGAGAACTGGACGGCCAAAGAAGCCGTCTCTCCGGACTTGACTATCCAGGCAGTAATGTTTAGTGAACGTGTGCAGTGATGCCCACGTGGCTGCCTGGCAGATGTCACTGAGGGGGACTCCACGTCCCAAAGCAGTAGTGGCTGCCGTCGCCCTCGTAGAATGGGCGCGCAGTCCTACCGGAGGCTCCTTTTTCACCAAGGAATAACAGATCTTAATGCAAAGGACGACCCATCGAGAGATGGTTCGTTTTTGCACGGCCCGACCTTTCTTGGCGCCCACATAGCCAACAAAGAGTTGATCGTCCACCCGGAATTGTTTTGTGCGATCCAGATAAAATGATAACGCACGTTTTGGATCCAGACGGTGGAGACTTTCCACCTCCTTGGAAGGATGCGGGGGCGGGAAGAAGGTGGGCAAAGTGTTGGTCTGTCCTATGTGGTAAGAAGGAACCACTTTGGGTAGAAAAGAAGGCCTAGTTCGAAGGACATCCTTGTCCGGATGGACAGCAAGGAAAGGATGTTTTGAAAATAGAACCTGAAGCTCACTCACCCTGAGAGCAGAGGTGATGGCAACCAGAAATGCAGTTTTTAAAGTCAAGAGTCTGAGAGGACAATTATGTAGTGGCTCGAAAGGAGCGCACATAAGGTAAGTTAAGACCAGATTCAAGTCCCACTGAGGCATTATGAAAGGAGTAGGAGGAAAGAGGTGAGTAATGCCCTTAAGAAACCTATTTACAATAGGGGACTTGAAAAGTGAATGCTGACCAGGAAGACGAAGAAAGGCCGAAATGGCCGAAAGATAGCCTTTAAGGGTGCCCAGACCAGAGCCCTGCTGGGCCAAAGAAAGTATGAAGAGGAGAACCTCAGAAAGAGGGGCAGAAAGGGGATCCACAGCCTTTGCTGCGCACCATGCCACAAATTTGTTCCATCTAAACGCATATACTGTTTAAGTAGAGGGACGCATGGCTGCCAAGATGACATTACAGACTTCGGAAGGGAGGTCGACAGCTGTCAAATGTCGCCGCTCAATCTCCACGCAGGGAGGTGGAGGCTGGACAGGTTCGGGTGGAGGACCGTCCCCTGCTGCTGCGACAGAAGATCCTCCCGAAGAGGCAGTCTGATCGGAGGATCGATGGCCATGTTCAAGAGCTCAGGATACCAGACTCTTCGTGCCCAGTCCGGAGCCACAAGAATGACTTGGGCCCGGTCATGCTTGATCTTCTTCAGCACTCTGGACAGAAGTGATATCGACGGAAAGGCGTATAGAAGACCGCAATTCCACTCGCAACGAAAAGCATCGCAGAGCAAGTGCCGCCTTGGAAATTCCAACGCGCGTTCTCTTTGGTGGCGAACAGATCTAACCAAGCCTCTCGCCACTGCTGAAGGAGACCTTGCACTACCTCTGAGTGAAGACGCCATTCGTGAACCATTATGCACCGGCGGCTGAATTCGTCCGCCCTGGCGTTCAGGGAACCTGCCAGGTGTTGAACCACTAGGGACATACCCTGATGTTCGAGCCACGTCCAAAGGCGAAGAGCCTCTTGACATAGGGTCCACGACCCCACCCTGCCCTGTTTGTTGCAGTACCACATGGCGGAGGTGTTGTCCGTAAACACCTGCACTACCCTTCCGCTGACAGAAGGAAGAAATGCCTTCAGTGCAAGACGAATCGCCCAGAGCTCCAGAAGGTTGATGTGGAGCCCAGACTCTGCCGGAGACCAGAGGCCTCTGATCTCCACCGCTCTCATGTCGCCGCCCCATCCCAGGAGTGACGCGTCTGTCACCACTGTGAACTCTGGTTGGGGAAGTGAGAGGGATCTGCCGTTGACCCAATCCCGGTCCATTAGCCACCACTGCAATTGGTGTGCAGTGCCCTCCGACATCTGGATGCAATCGGAAAGATTCCCCTGATGCTGCGCCCACTGGAACTTCAGGCCCCACTGCAGAGCCCGCATATGCCACCTGGCATGATCCACTAGCAGGATGCAGGAGGCCATGAGGCCCAGCAGCCTCAGGGTCATTCTCACCGAAATCCGGGATAGAGGTTGGAACATCGGTATCATACCCCGAATATCCCGGACTCGCTGCTCGGGAGGATAAGCCCGAAACTGCGCTGTATCCAGAACTGCTCCGATGAAAAGAAGCTTCTGAGAGGGAATCAGGTGTGACTTCGGCACATTGATAGTGACCCCCAGCCAGTGCAGGAGGTCCGCCGCAGGTGGAAGACGAGATCCTCGGGCGAGCTCGCCTTCAACAGCCAGTCGTTGAGATAGGGGAAGACTGGAACCCGTGATCGGCGCAGATGAGCTGCGATCACTGCCATCACTTTCGTGAACACCCGAGGGGCGCTGGTAAGGCCAAAGGTGAGCACGGTAAACTGAAAATACTTGTGGCCCACCGTGAATTGTAGGTAACGCCTGAGGGCTGGCAGGACGGGGATGTGGAAATAGGCGTCCTGCAAGTCCAACGCTACCATCCAGTCCGCAGGGCCGAGAGCAGACAGGACCTGAGCCAATGTCAACATTTTGAACTTCTCCTTCCGGAAGAAGCGGTTGATGTCCCTGAGATCCAAGATAGGACGCAGGCCTTTTTCCTTCTTGGGTACCAGGAAGTAGTGGGAATAACAACCACTACCTACTTCTGGCACAGGGACTCGCTCGATAGCTCCCTTGGCCAAGAGAGCCATAACTTCCTGGCGGAGAAGGGCTAAGTGATTCTCCGACATGCGATGGAGTGCTGGTGGCCTGGAGGGAGGGGTAGTCTCGAAGGGGAGGGAGTAGCCCCTTCGGACTATCTGCAAAACCCACCTGTCCGACGTGATGTTGTGCCAGTGGGGGAGGTGATGGCGGATCTTGCTGCCCACTGGCAACTGGTGGCCCTGAAAAGTCGGACTAGGAAGGTTTGGAGGCAGCTGCAGCGGGGGCATTGGTGGCCTGACCCGCCCTCTGGCCCCCAGACCCACGACACTGGGTCCCACATCCCTGGACGCGCAGTGGCTGGGTGGCTTGTGCGGCCCTGTAGCTCTGGGTGGAACGTGGTGGGGCACCCCTTCCATGGCCACGAAAGGGGCGAAAGGTAGACTGCATGGGGCGAGAGGTTGCTGCAAGGCCCAAGGACCTGGCCGTGGCCCTAGAGTCCTTGAAGCGCTCGAGCGCGTTGTCCGCCTTCTCACCAAACAGGCAACGGCCATCAAAGGGCATGTCCAAAAGGGTAGATTGGACATCCCCAGAGAAGCCAGAGGTTCTCAGCCAGGCGTAACACCTCAGGGCTACAGAAGGGGAAATCGTCCTACCCAGCCCACACCGGATGGTGAACTTTGCTGCGTCTCGACCCTCAGCAACAGCGTGGGCGAGCACGGCCCGGGCCTCCTCCGGGCACTGTGGCAGCACTTGCGTAACCGTGTCCCACACCGAATGTGTGTAACAGCCCAAGAGACATGCAGTGTTCACCGACCGCAGTCCTAAGCTGGTGGAAGAAAACATCTTCTTCCCAAGATGGCCCAGCTTCTTGGATTCCCTATCTTGAGGAGCTGTAGGCAAAGTGCTTCCTTTCGAGGATGAGGCTTGAACCACCAAACCTTCGGGGGTAGGGTGTTGGGAGAGGAAAAGTGGGTTGTCCGGGGCCGGGCGGTGGCGTCGGGCAATCATCCTATCCAAAGGAGCCCCTGTGCTGGGCTTGGACCAGGAGCCCAGAAGGACGTCAGTGAGGGCCTCATTGAAAGGCAGCAAGGGCTCCGAAGAGGCTGCAGCCGGCTGAAGCACCTCAGTCAGGAGGGTAGTCCTGACTGCCACCATGGGAAGCTCAAGCCCCAAGGCCTCAGCCGCCCTACACAACACCACAGCATAGGAGGCTCCCTCCTCCATAGCCACGGTAGGGGGAGAAAGCATGCCAAGGTCTGGGGAGGTATCCAGACCACTGGCATCACCCAACTCCCCTCTCCAGTCCGGCTCTTCAAGCTGGTCTGCCAGAGGTTCAACAGACCCCTCCCAGTCCTCCTCACCCTCCTCTGCCTGCCACTCAAGGCGATAGGGAACGCCAGGGAAGAACAGCAGTATAAAAGTACCCTCCGGCGCCGGTACCGGTGTCCGTCGATGCCGGTCCGGCTCCGTGTCCAAGTCGAGAGGGAGGCCGGAGGAGCAACCGGCGGCGGAGGCGTCGTCAGAGGAATCGGCGCCGTGGAAGGTACCGTGAGGTCGACCCGCACCGATCCGCAGCCAGGCCTGGATCCTTGGGGTCCCTGCGGTGCGGAGCCCGGAGCAGCCGGCATCGAAGGCCTAGAGCCCCCAGCCGAGTCCGCGGGGTCCGAAGGCGCGCCGATGGAGTCGGGCTGCCCAAAGATGGAGTGGAGGGCTTTGTAAAATGCACAAAGCTGGGCAGGGGACGCTCCGGCTCCCGGAAAGGGAGGTAAGCGCGGAGCCGTCGTAGCAGGCTCCGAGGGCGGAGCCGGTGAACGACGAACCTCCGTGTCCCGCGTCGCGTCAGCCGACGGACGGGGAGAAGGTGAAGAGCGACGATGCTTCTTCGCCTTCTTCTTGTGCTTCGACTTACCCGATGACGAAGACTTCGATGACAAATGGTGGTGGTGGCTCTGCGACCGGTCCCGCGACCTTCCCCTCGACCGGGACCTTGAACGGCGTGGAGCCGACTGCCGGGCCTCCAAAAGCTTTTGGGACAGCTCCCGCAAAGACTTGGGGTTCAGGGCCCGGCAGTCGGAGCACGAATTTGGGTCGTGGTCACGCCCCAGGAACCAAAGGCACAGGAGGTGCGGATCGGTGACCGACATCAGCTTGTGACAGGAGTCACAAGGCTTGAAACCGGGTCGACGACTTGACATCTCTCGTGCACCAGGTCGTAAGACCTCAAAATAGATGTCGACAATAAGTCGAAAAAGTTTTGTCAAAAAATGACTAAGGGTACAGCTCTCTCCGGGTCTGCGCTGGCTGGCGCAGAAAAAGAAAGAACTGACGTCAGCGAGCACGGGCGTCATCTAAGTAGATACTGCGACATCATCCCAGCAATCACGACGCCGACGACGAACGTGGAGTCGACTGACGCCACCTACCGATTCTCCAGATCCAGTCTGACGCCTGGGGGTAATTCTAAGGTAAAGAATCTATAACTAATAGTCTCAGATAATCTTCACAGATGATGATTAACTGCAATACGATAGCTAATATCTTTACAATTCCCAGTTTGCTTTTTATGCACAGTTACAGTCAGCATCCACTTAGTTCAAATGGGCTTCCAATGGTCCGGGGATAACATGGAAAAAGCTGGCAGTGTACATCTGGGCATCCCAATTCAGATAAATGCAACCAATTCTTGTGACTGAATGATGGATATATTGGTTCTCGATTTGTTTTGCTATAACGAGTTACTTAGAATCGATGGAAATCCTCTTGCTAACCAATTTTATGACCACATCAGATGAGATTAAGATAGCGACCACCCTAACAGGTGGGGCTACTCCAGCACACTGAGCAAGGTTACCAACAGTAATGCCATACAATTTGCATCGTATGAAATGCCTCCATATGAGTAATTAAACAACAATCACAGCAGCAAGTATTTTCTGGCATCAAAAAAGTAACATCAGCAGTAAGATTCCATAATTCTACACAGTGATCATGTTTAAATTTATTTTACAAATTCAAATATTTTGTATTCAAACATCTGATCATCAGCTTCTCCAGCCACCATTTTTCCTTCCTTGACTGCCCCATACTGGAATGGCCAATTTGTTTAGTGTGTGCTGTAGTGTTTGGGTAAACAGCTGTGTGCCGACCGTCCTTCTGCTACTTAATGATTGCTGCCTCGCATACGCGCCAGGTGTAGGCCACTCAATCTGCACAACTTGCACTTTATATCACTTTTTCTGCTAAATGACCTGAGTGTAGAGTGAGGTATTTGACTTCGGGGAGGGGGGCTTTTACACTTTTTGACTCTCACAGCCATTTTTAACTGAATGGATTTTTAGCTGTTGCTTTTCATACATATCTACTGTGCTGTTCTCTGGTCTTTTATCTATCTGGTTGGCTGCTCTCCAGTGCACTCTGAGGAGACAACTTTTTTCAAGCTGTCATTTGTCTTCTTTGACTTTCCCACATTGGAGCGGCCATTTTGATGAACGTACGCTCTAATGTTTGGGCGTAGAACTATGTGCAGGTAGTCCTCCTGTTACTTAAGGACGGCTGCCTCATGTTTCCTGCTGAGAAGCGTTTGGCCGTCTGAGCTTCTCAATCTCTCAGACTCCCTAGACTTTAGTCTTACTTCCACCACCACTCCCTCTGATATGCAAAGTGCCCCCAAGCGCTCTCCTGATGGCCCTCTAAATCAACGCGCTTGTAGTCTATCTGGCTTTAAATGCGTTTTGCTAAACGCATGTTCTTTGTTAGCTCATGCCGTGGAAGTTCACACTCTTCTGGAAGAGCATAATCTTGTTCTTCTTTTTACGACAGAAACCTGTTTAAAAGAGGACTCTAGTCCTGAGCTAGCTTTAGCCTTCCAACTGGGCTATGCTATTCCCTCAATTAATCGCCTAAATCGGAAGGGCGACGGAGTACCGCTAATATACAAAAAAACTCTTGGCTTATCTTCCTAAAGTTCTTCAGCGCTTGCTAGATGCAGAAGTAGTAACTGTTCTGATCCCGGTTAATCCCAAATGCTCGATTAGAGTATTGCTGCTCTATAGACCATCTAGTATAGCAAAAAGCCTTTTGCTCTCACTACAGGAGATGATCTCTACTGCCTACCTTGAAACCAATTACATGATTGTTACAGGTGATTTAAACATTCATGGGGATAACACTATGGACACTAATACAATAGATCTCATAAATATTTTCTCTGTTTTAGATGTGACAACATGTCCAGTCACCTACCCATCAGGCAGGACACATACTAGACCACATTTATGTTAAACCTAATCACACTAGAATTGAATCCATTGTGGAACCCCTCTAGACAGATTACAAAGCTGTATTTATGCAATTGCCTATAGAAGATCTAAGCCTAATAGTTCACGGTGGGCTATAAAAGCCGTTTATCATGCTGGTCTAAACTAGATATTGATAAATTATATAAACCATTACAAGCTACACAAACAGGTATATGATCAGATAGTAAGATTGACTCTTCTATAAACTTCTTGAACAAGTGGATCACCAAAGCTCTTGTTGCCGTCTTAATTATGAAGTTTATGCACATTTTGCAGCTCATTCAGAATGCTGCAGCTAGTCTTGTAGTGGGTGTTCACAAATATGACAGCATTTCCATCAATCTTAAGAGCCTGCCCTGGCTCCCTGTTCAGAAAAGAAATCTCTTCATGGGCCTCTGCTTTTGCCATAAGGCTATCTTTCCTACCCAAAGGGCAACCTACATGTCTACGATGTTCCTCCTTACAGACTGTTACGTTTATCTTCTTCAAACCTCGTAGATGTTCCCCAATTTAGCACAGCATGATTGATCGGAAAAAGCGTTTTCAGTAATTAATGCTCAGGCAAAAATCTATCACTCAAGATTTGATCCAAATCCATTTTCTTAATATTCCATAAGTCCATTTTAATAAATTCTTCTGTGTAGTGTGGGTTTCATTCATAGTCCTAGGACACCTCTGGGTAATCGGGAGCTCTATACATTAAAATGGAATAGATTAAATAAATATATTTATTAGTTAAACATATATCCCATGCACTGTACAGATCCAAAGGCAACAAAATATAAGAATGTCAGTCTTTTGCTCGTAGGAATACTACTTTTGTTCTTTAAAATAAAGTCTCCTTCATTCCCCTGAAGGGAAGCACTACAGATGGAAGGTATCGCTGTAGAAGAGGACTCACCAATCTTCAGGTTCTGCCTGCCGCATCCACCCGTTTCCCCATTTTCCTCCTGCCTCTGTTCCTTTTCCCCAGGGTATTGCGCAGGAGCGGCCAGTGCAGGTAAGAGCGGTGGGGTGGTGGGGCTGGGTGGGGGGGTATTTCGACAGACGACGAGGGAAAATTAATTATCTATTCAATTTTCCCTCGTGGTCGTCTGTCGAATCCCTCCCAAACCCGGCCCCATCGCTCTTACCAGCACCGGACGCTCCTGGTATTGCGGAGCAGCAGAGAAGGACTCATGAATCAGTGGGTGTTGAATGCCACCTCCACATTAGAGGATTGAAAGAACCTACTCTTATATCCTGAGAGCTGTGGACTATTGCCATCCCACTTTTTAAAAGCTGTTCCTCGCAGGCTTCTTTAAACAGGTTACCGCCTCCCCTTCTCATGCTTCAATGGCAACACTCGGTTTTGTAGAGAAGTCTGCAATTACTCCTGCCACTTTATATGCTGAGCGTGCCTCTCAACCTCCAAGTCAATTGCAGTCAGTGTAATAGGATGTAGGTATTTATGGTAGAGCCCATTTGTTTCTTCCTTTTCCCCACCTGGAAAACTCTCTGCATACCCGACCTCATTTAAAAAGTATCCTAGGGGTGCCAAGCAACACCGATTGGCTTCATGGAGTCCCACACTCCTGCCACCTTAGAGCGCAGCCCGACCCAATAGCCACACCCCCTTCTCTGCAGTGTCTTCTGCAGTATCCTGCATCTCCTTCGCCATTGCTGTGCTGACAGACCCAACTTACCACTCAGTGTGAATTTACTGTTTCCTCCTGTATGAGTCATAAATATTAGGCATGACTGGTGTCTATAGTTGGTTGAAGGCGAAAAGCAATGTTGTGAGCTTGTCATACAGCTTTGGAGCAGCAGAACTTGTCAGTCTCCAAACATCAGCTTCAATTTTTCATTAAGTACTCACTACTACAACTGCCACACATATAGAGATTATGCCTTATGGCCTGATACACTACCATAACTCACCAGGAGTAGCCACCCCACCATATACCAAGAAGGGTTATCATGATACCAGGGATGGACACAATAATACCAAGGATGCTTACAATATGCTAAGAATAGCCACCATTATATCAGGGCCACAACTGTGCCAAAGCTAGACAGCATAAAGCCTAAAATGCCCACAACTATATCCACGATTATGCCAGAGGAGGCCACCATTATGTCAGGGATAGAAAACATTATGCCAGGGTGGCTGCAGTTAGGCTAAGACTGCTCAACGTATGTTATGGAGGAACCCCCAACCCACATCCAGCTATGCCAGGGGCAGTGGCATAGCTACGGGGGGAGAGCTGCCACGGGCGGCACAGTTTTTTCGTGGTGGCAGAGGTGAGCAAGTCGTGTCTGTCGACTACCACCAACCAAGTCGTCCGTCGGCTGCCAGACCCCCCCCCAGAACAAGTCGCCTGTAGGCTGCCAACCCCCTCTCCCCCCTGCTCTTACCTGCACCTGGCAGCAAACTTAGGGTTCACCCTGGGTGGCAGTAGGTCTAGCTACGCCACTGCCAGGGGGCATGAGTAAGTCAGTGGAGCACAAAATATGTCAGTATGGATCACCATTATGCCAGGATCGACATTCGATAAAGGGGGGGGGGCATAATTAAAACAAGGATGGCCACCCTAGTGCTGGAGATGAACACTATATGGCAGAATTTAATTCTCTGCATGAAATAGTGAGCTGAGCTGTCTGTCAGCATCTTACTGGCTGCTCGTAATTGGAGACCAACAAAGCACAATGAATAAAGCCTTGCCTTTCCTCTGTAAAACACATAAAAGGTGGTGGGAGGAATGCTAGCAAAAGTCTGAACCACTTAATAGCATACCAACCCATGGTTTTTCACCACTCTAGACAGAGGCCAGCCCTATGCAAATCAGTAGTAGCCCTGTTCCCCACAGGAATAGTCCATTCCAAACTGCCACGCAAGGTTCCCTCCAGAAGGGAACAAACGCAGCCACAGACTGGTTTCAGCATTAGTAGGTCTGAACAGCGAGGTATAACTTGGATACTGTGGCATAGCGAGCAAGGAACCCTTGTCTGGGCATATACTTGGCCACTTAGGGTGGTAATGAATTACCTCAAACACACAAAATTGGTTTAGACCACCACCTTTTGTGGGTTTTCTTTATAAAGCCCTAGGTAATTTACACAGGTTTACAGACTCGCAGTATTGGAAAGAATTTGATTAAAATTTGTGAGAGACTGGTGTTCAATCTTGAGAATTATCAGCTGCAATTTATTCACTATCTCAATTCAAACCGCATTGAAGGAAGACATCATGCTGCCCAGCATTATAAGGCAAAGTGAACATTCATTGTAGAAAGCAGGGTATGAAACTACACCCAAAAACGAAATTGTCAGGCCTCCATAAAATTCCTGGTCTCTATGAGGCAGATTTACAATTCATTCATGCAGTACAACGCAGCAAGCCTCTGTGCTGCGCTGCATGAAAGGGAAAGGACAGGAAGGCGTCATATTTACCATTATACAGCACATTCCTGTCCTTTCCAAGCAATGGAGCTCTTTATGCTGCCTAGCGCCAATGTAGGTACCCTTGAGTCATGGTGAAACAGTGCCTGCGTTGTAGGCAGAATTATTTTTGTGCAGGAAGGGACACCTTGCTGCCCAAAAACAATCCTGAGAGGCGTTTTCCTCTTTCTATGTGTGCTGCAGAATGCAGCACACGTAGAAAGAGGAAAAAGGAGGAGAAATAAAGATATTTGTTCCTCATTACGTCTCACCTGGGGAGCAGTAGCATTTTGATGCATTCCTAGGTCTACCACTAATGGTAAATCTGGGAATGTGCCAAAGTACATGGGTGAATGCGTGGGAACATCCAAGCTCCACCCACAGAACGCCTCCCCGCCACAGAGTAATGCAAGGCTTCGATTTGCGCTGCATTGCGTTACTCTAGATATATGAAGCCATACAGGGCCACGCAAGGTGGCCTTGCATGGCCTGACAAATGTCACTTAGGTTTTGCGTCGCCTTTGCGCATCCTAGCATGGGGCAAGGGCAACACAAACCTTGATAAATCGGGCCCTAAGTGCTTAAAATGTATTAACTTCACAATTTGCAAGAACAGCTGCATAGGATAGTTCCCATTTCTGGTCTCTACCATCCAAGGCTAATGTTTCACTGGCAAAGTATAAAATTCATCAGTTTCTGTGAACACAAGGATTACCAATAGCCTGGTTTCGAATTTGATTGCAACTGAAAACCTTCCAATCTCTGGATTAAAATCTAAATACAGAGTAGAATCCTCTGGCTAAATTTCCTTCATGATAGGATAATACTGTGGAGAATATTCAGCCGGTAGATTATGCTTCTTATTTTAGTACCCTTAAGAATTTAGAGAATTTACAGTTGTCACCAAACTCTAAATTGGCCCACAGGGGTGCTTCAAAATGTGGATATGACAAATCTAGTCTGCTGTGTACACTGCTGGTGTGTCCTCAACTCGCAGATTACTGAACACGTATAACAACACAACTGGAACAGTCTTGGGAAGACAAATGTAAGCTCTTTATTTGGGACTCGGATTTGAAGACCCTGCTTCGGAAGGATATTCCAACAAATGTTATGTTCTTGTCCTTGGCTCCTAATCGATTTATAAAGAAGATCGAGCTGTGGAGTCCTGGGAGCAGGAGCTAAAAGTACACAATGTTACTGGACAGCAAAATCAGAAAGAAATCAGTGATTTCAAAGGCAAGCAAGATTTTTGGTCCCAATAAGTGTTTTTTTCCTGAAAAGAGAAAAGATAAAGAATAAACAGAAACTGTTTAAAAAAAATGTATGAGCAGCAAAAAAGTATGGTTCATACTATGGAGATAAGAATTAAGAAGAAATAAAATCTGCTAATCAAAACAGATTGTTTCTGTCCCATGATTATTTCTGACTGCAGTAGTGGTTGTTGTCACGTTATAAGAACAGAATGTGTTAGCTGCAGCCTCCATAATGTATACTATGTATCAAAGCTTTTCTGTGCTAGAAGTCACAATGGTGGAAGAAGTCATAATGTGTTTGTTTGTTTTACATAATCATTGTTCTGCTTTTGATACAGTTGATCAGAACTGTCAACAAAGTTACATGCATAGAGTATTGATTCAAATATACTTCATTTTTTAATTGAATTCTAAGTCAGGACCCGAAGCGAGCATTACTCTTTACTTTCTCCGCTTTAAACCATATAACACATCAACAGGAACCATTATGAGTCTTAACCAAAAAACTTCCTTCCCAGAAACACCCAAGTAGAGAAGACCAACAGTTTTATCCAGTCACAGTTCAGTCTCTTCAGCATAGTCCTCTGTGAATGCTCTATGGCCCCTTTTTCTTTGGTGCTCCAGCAGCCAAAAATAAGTGTCTCAAACCACTCTGTCTTTTCCAATTGATAACGCTGTCTGTTATGTACAACATTTTCAAAAATATCTGCTGAAATGTGCATTTTTTTCCTATACAAGCCGCAGGAATGCTCACTCTTTACACGGCTAACACTGCTGACATTTATTGCCTCAAGCGGGGCTGCCAAGTGTGTCGCTGTCCTCGGACTGCCTGTAGGAGCTGCATGCACTACTAGAGGCTCGCTCTCATTGCTCCAACTGGCGTACAACGTCATTGAACTTCGAAGAGGTCTTGAAGTGGTGCGCACCTGTCATGCGGCACTACTGCCCACACTCCCGCTACCGCTTGGAGACAGACGCCACAGAAGGGGCCCATATTATTGATTCTTCTCTGTGACACCTGTTATGGTCTGTATAAGTACAACTCACCTTGACTGGGGTCGCTACCCCGATAAAATCAAAGGGGCGTAAACGTCCTCGGGCGAGTTACCCTAATTGAGATCCCAGGACTCCTTGCTCCTGTCCCCAGGACTCCCTCATCATAACACTGCACCAGTGCTACATAGTTATCTAACATGCAGAGATCAGGTTGTTCTCTCTGTCCTTCCTTCCTTGGGCCGATGAATTCTATGAGGCGGTTGACGCCTTTATATGGAAGCCGGTTTCAGTGGCCATGCCCCCACTTGAAAAGAGATTATATAGTCAACTGATAGAATGGTGAAGGTAGGTAGGTAGAAAACAAGTTTATTTAGATAATTGTCCATAGAACATTATAAAAACATATTTAACAATTGAAATCAATAAAAGGGCCCCACCTTAACTACCCGACACCCCCTTCCCACTACAATTCATCATTAAAACTCTGTTTAACAGACCGTAAAAACAGGGCAATTCCAACTGCCACATCTAAGTAACGTATTTCTGATAACAGGTCCACAACTTTCCTCCTATGGAGAGTATCATATTTAAAAAACCAAAGGTCTTAAAAACTTAATTAGATTTGCGAAATAAAAAACGCAGTGCATAAGTATATGCAGTAAGGAGCATTTTGCATTCAGGGGGCAGGGGCAGAGACCACTATTATCCTGAACCCTGGCCCAGTATGGGCGGGATGAATAGATTGGATTACATCCCACCTTGACCCCTTAATATTTCATTTTGCAACCCTGGATCTGGTAACTGTAACAAGTAGGGAAAAACAGTGTCCTGGCCCAGAGTAGAGATTGAGAAACTGATATATGGTTTCTTGCTCAGGTAGAATAGGTCATTGGATTCAGACACCAAAGCAACAGACTCTTTCAATGCATGCTTGCCTAAGAACGGGGACCAAGATGTGATTGTACCACTGTCTGAATGGAGGTTCCTAAGAGCAATTAATCTAGTTCTTACCTCCTTTGCCCACCTTCTTTCACTACTTTGAATCTCTTCCCAACACAATTTGGAGACTTTAGACACCTCATCATCCTCCAAGAATGTATTAAAATATCTTAGGGACCGAGTAACGGCATCAGGTTCCGGGAGACCAGATTCCACTCTCTCCTTATGGCCTGAACCATGGTGCCTTGGCGGAGTAATAAAAGCCTCCTAAGCACCGCCCCTTCCAATCAGTGCCATTCATAGGTTGGATCAAGGAAAAAAAACTCTCCTCCATGGAAACCCAATGGAGGTATCTTCCCTTCATAAGCCTTAGTAGTGGAATATGGGAAAGGCCCCCAAATCTACTATTAAATCTTGATAGACAACTGGCCTGCAATAGGGCCTTCTGCTTAGTGCCATCCCAATGCGTGCCCAGTTCAAGTTCCTCCTGAAGGTCAAACCCAAATATTTATATTGGTCGACTTGCTCCACCTCCCGTGTGTCTCAGTACCAGCTGAAATTCTTTACTTTTTTCCCAAAAACCACAATCTTGGTCTGTTCCAAGTTAATGTGAAGCTGGTTCTGCTTACTATAAGTTGCTAGGGCATTTGGTTTCCTCTGCAGACCAATTGGGGTGCAATCCAGTAATACCAGATCGTCTGCATAAAGCAGACAGTCAATGTGCTGTTTCCCCACTTTAGAGGAGAAAGACTTGGATTGGGAGATAAAGGTGAGAAGGTCGGCCAAAAATAGACTAAAGAACAGGGGTGCTAAAACGCACCCCTGCCGGAGACCATTCTTGGTGGAAATTCTTTGAGATAATCGACCCGACCTGAGCCCAATTACCAGAATGCAAGGATTGAAGTACACTAAGGAGGTTTGACGGGAGCTCCCAGGCAACAACTTTTCCCCATAGGATATCCCTATCCACGGAATCAAAGGATGTCGCGAAGTCTACAAAACAACATCACAGCCTTTGATTTACTTCCAGGGCCTTCCGAATAATGGCACATAATGCAAAGCAATGATCTTTGGTGGAGTGACCCTCCCGAAAGCCCCCCTGTTCTAATGGTATTCTCTTGGTTTCAATAGCCCAGTCTTCAAGTTTGGATAAAATAATCTTAGAAAAGATCTTTAGTGAGATATCAAGAAGGCTAATAGGCCTATAATGTATGGGGCCTGTACCACTCCCTTTTTAAAAAATAGGTTTTACTATAGACCCTTTCCAAGAAAAAGGGTAAAGGCCGGACGTGGCAATCCAACTAAACAAGGAAGAATAAACCGAGGCCCACCAAACACTGTTCGTCTTAATTATTACTGCTGGAATGTTGTCAGGGCCAGCATCTTGGGAGAACTTTACTCTCTCGATGACAGCTTTTCCTTCCTTTATTGAAAACCAAGTAACAGGGATTTTTTGTCCTAGAATTCTCTGGGGTCTATCTGAGCCAGAAGGTCCTCTATATGGGTCTGTCAAATAAGTAGCCCACTTATCTTCCAGGATCATAAAAACGAGAGTGCCCCTATTTAAAGCACTAAACTCGTTGACCTTTGCCCAAAAGTTTTGCTGATCCTTGAGGGGATAATTTCCTGCATCTCATCCCACTTACTATGGTAGAAGGCGGCTTTTTTCATCTGCACAAGAGATTTATATTGTAGTTTGAGCTTAGCCAGCTCCTGGGAGGCTAAAGAAACTGGATGACGCGTGGCACTTCTGGCTCTCCGTCTCACCAATCACTTAAACTCTTGGCAGGCAGAATCAAACGAGCCCCCCCCCTCCCCTTGAGGCGAGGGTTTGCTCGCACACCCTTCTCAATTATGTTTACTGTGATACAACCCAAGACTTGGTGTACAATTCTATTGTACCACACAATAATATCATCGACATAGATAGGGAGTATATCAATCTTCTCCTCTAATTGAAAGGCGGCTAAATGTTGGAGATGAATAGGATCCAAGCGTGTTGAACGCCTAAGCGGATAGGTCATTCCTAGGGGTAATATCCTCTCAGGGGACTTTGGCTCACACAGGTCGAGGACTGTGGTAGTTGCCCAGTGATCACTACCCTCATATTTTGCCACCTCATAATTCTTAAAAAGGTTGAATTGCCAAAAGGACGTAAATATATAATCAATGGGGCCTGAAGACAGACCCTGCCGGAAATTTGCTGCTGCTGGCGAATCATTTTTATATCGTCCGTTTAAATAAATCAGACCATGATTCGCCAGCCATTGACTGAGCACTTTAGCCACCGTTTTAATAACACCAGAGGGAAACTGTGCTGGGGGAATGTAATAAAATTCCAGGACTTCCTCCAGCTGCAGGTCCAACTGTACAGGAACAAGACAAGCATTAACATATCCAGCCAATATTATGACTGCTTCTGGATATTTTGCTACCAGATGGAAAGGGGATTTAAATAATTCCAGCCAGCCTTTCATTTGTCAATGGTCTTCTTTATGAAGATAGACATTTATAAGGAGGAAGTATCTAAAAATGTTATTGCTCAAGCCCATTTCAACCACAGAAAACTGCAGGCCACTTGACACATTTATAACCTTCAATGATCTCTTAATCACTTTGGTAGATACTAGTGTTGGGACACCTGCGGATGCTCTCCCCTTACCCCGGCTCCAGCCTTCACTATTCAATGCAATAAAGCCTTCTACTGTCTGGACCTCTCTCAGCCAGGACTCCTAAAGGAATACCAAATGAAAGAGTATCAAACTTTCTTCCAGTTCACCACTATTCCTCAAGTGTTTGAACCCATGGATATTCCAACTCAGGATTCTCAGGATTAGAGAGGACCCCTCATTCTAGGGGGATATGGGCCTGGTATTCCAGTCACCATCCTCCAAAAGGTGCTGTAAGGGAGAGAACCTATTACCCTGACCCCATACTAATTGCTTGGGCTGCATGAGTGGTCTATCATTTACTATAACCACTCTTAGATCTCTGGGCGGCTGGCTACTTTGCCATGTACATTCAGGTCTTACGGGCGGTTTATAGGGTATAAACCACTCCCATTGGGTGGCAGATAATCCGCTGTGAATATTTAACATAGCAGGAGGAATAGGAGCTGGCTGGGGACTAATGTGGGGGGGGGCTCTTTTTTTAGAGGGCAGAAGGTTTGTAGTCCTGCCTTAGCTAAGTCCTACTCTGCCTTAAGCACTAGCTGCGCAATACAGGTGAAATAAAAGAGACTCTAGAAACTTCTCTACCTTGTTCGCCATGATGAAACCCAACTGAAGTTAGGTCCAACAAAGATATCCCTGAAAGGGAGGGAATTTGATGAAATATATGGAGAAATTTTGAGCGATTCAAAGGTCGAAGTTTCTTTGCTTTTTCCCCCGGCGGGTAATATCCAACAATAGCTCTGAAGACACCAACTGCGAGCTGGGGAAAGATTCAGAAGCAAAAGGGAGTTCTTTATGAGATTTATTCAGAATATGAGGTTTAGACACCTTGCTACAAGCTAATAATAGGCCTTTATTATTTGAGGAGGGGAGAGCAACCAGGGGTGAAAGAATGGGATCCGAGCTAATTTTAAAACAAGGTTTTACCTTTGGTTTTGCCTTTTTATTTGAGGACACATCTACAAATCTACCACCGGGGGGCCTTGAGTATTGACCTTGGGGGCAAGCACCGTTACTGGCGTTTCCCTTCGTACTCAGGGCCTCCTTTTTGCCTGCACATGGGGCATAAAACCCAGACAATCTATTCTGAGTATTTGCCCTCTGTGCACAGCAAAACCTTGAGGTAAATTTAAAAGAATTTAAACGATGGTGCTTTTTCCCTCACAAGCATATGGCATTTGGAAATATAAACAGATCCTTCCGAATTTAATTGACCTTCACTTTTCCCTGAAAGGGCATTGTGGCCCCCCTGAGACTCAGCGACTGTTACTGCAACCGGTGGCTGAGTGATCATGGTTTCGCCTACATTGTTTTTAAAATGCTGAAGTTCATGTTGAATGTCTTTCAAAAATTTTGATTGGTCCACCTGATTTGACCTTATCAACACCAGCGCTTCCAAGATGCCATGTAAAGTGGTTTGCATAAGCAGCATTACATCCAACAAAGATGATGAGGTGGTAGACTGAATTGTATGGACCTTCCCTGAGATCCAAAGGTAGAGTTTGGTTCCCCTACCCAGGGGGGCCTTATAGGGTGATGAAATAACCTGATACAGATGTTTTTCTCTGCAATTCCGCTGTGAAAGTTCAGGATCATCGGAATGGGAAGATGATAAGGAGATATCTATACGGGGTGAGGAAGATAGTCTTGGGCCCCGGCTTGTAGTCACAATTGTAGGCTGTGAAGAAGACCCCATTGCTGAGTACAATACATCTGTTGCCCTCTTGAAGGGGAAGACTGACCTGGAACCTCAAATGTCCCTAAACCTCAATGGCAACTGAGAGCCTCTACGCCCAAAACGGGCTAGAAACTAAAACTAACCCAAGAGGTTGACTTAGACGCCTTCAACAGGCTCAAAAATGCTTTCTTATCACACATTACCGACTCAAACCCTCCTTGGCAACCAATACATGTGGGGGCCCCATATCCCTGTGTAGGAAAGTGGCCCTTTTTGCATGGTTGCCCCCACTTTTTTGCCTAATGTTGATGTACTTTGACTGAGTGTGCCCTGGGTTCCTGCCAATCAGGGACCCAGGGCCTATGTTCTTTCACAAAATTGCACTGTTGTAAAACCCAACTGGCAACTCTCTGGCTACATGTAAGTCCCTTGTAAAAGGTACCATAGGTACCAAGGGCACTGTGACCAGGGAAGACCTCTAAGGGCTGCAGCACTTATTGTGCCACCCTTAGAGGCCCTGCACCTTTATACACACACACACACTTGCCATTGCAGGATGCGTGTTTTGGTGCAGAAAAAAGTGAAGAGACGACATGGCACACATCCCTGTGTACCATGCCAAAAACCCACTGCCCTGGCATAGGTAAGCCACCCCTCTAGCTGGGTGCACTAACCCAGTGGTGAGGGTACAGGTGCATGAGCCCTGTACCCCTACAGTGCCTAAGTCAATTCTTAGACATTGTAAGTACAGTAATGACATAAAGAGTATATGGTATGGGAGTTGGTCACCACGAACTCCACAGCACTATAATGGCTTTACTGAAAACTGGGAAGTTTGGTATCAAACGTCTCAGCCCATTAAACCCACAATGATGCCAGTGTGAGATTTAATGAAAAATGCACTCAGAGGGCATCTTAGAGATGCCCCCTGAAAAACGACCTAACTCTAGTGTCCTGGCTGAGTGGCTGCTCGCCAGATTCCACCACCAGACATGTTTCTGGGCCCCTGGGTTGAGAGCCTGCTGCTCTCGGGGTCCTGAAACAAAGCACATCCTGGGACGGGGTGCCAAGCCTCCTCCCCCAGGATGGACAGTTTACACGAACGGGAAGCTTCAAAGGCCTACTGCCTTTGTGAGCTACCCCAGTCATTTGCTGCTCCCAGCAACTGGCCCCTACCGGTTCTGACCCCCACTTTGGGTGGGAGAATCGGCGGGAAATCCAAGACAGGAAGAGAGGTGTGTCCACCTTTGCCAACCCCACCCCTCAGGTGGGGGAGGCGAGGTGAAGCACAACTCTCAGTCTCCACCATCTTGCAGATGGGGGGACCCAGCCAACCAGAGTGAGGCTTATGCCCGCCTCCCACTGAAGAGTGGCATCATAGGGAGTGTACCCACCCCAAGGAAGGGATCCATTGGTCCCGACCTGTATCTACCTGTAACGCCCTAAATTCAGTATTTAAGGGCAACCCTGAACCTTGCCTTCTCAGACCAGAGCCGAAAAGAAGAAGCAAGAAGAAGAAGGACCGATCAGCCGTGCGGAGAGAAGAGGAGGAGGACACTAACTGACTTAGCCCCAGCCCTACCGGCCTATCCCGACCTCAGACTCCTCCAACAGAACCTCGGTGTGTCCTGCAGCCAGCAGTCCTCGAAATCCAGAGAACCTGCCCTGCCCTGCAACTAAAAAGGACTTTGTCTCCCGTGAGTACCGGGCATGCTCACAAGTAACCGACTCTGACTCCGGCCGACTCCGTGAGTCTCCCCCACTCCGCTGCCGGCGCCATGACCTCGAGTGAACCAACACCCTAAGGAGGTCCACCCACCGATTCTAGCCTGGACCCCAGTGACCCCTGAACCTCAACAAGCTCCCAAATCAAACTTGCAGCCAATAACTGGAAGGTCCCCTCAACTGCGACCAAAGGCGACACCCTGGCCGACTCCATCACCAAAGCTGTCCAGAAAGAGCAGCCGCGTCCGTCCGACTGACTCCTTCACCGCAAGCTTGTGGTCACAGGATGACGACTCCCAAAGCTCCATTTGCCTCAACAGCAGCTGACCGACTCCGAGGGAACCGCGACCGAATCTGCAGCATCAGCCAAGACCGCATCCTACCGCTGGCCGTCCCTGTGCCGCTGGTGGTGTAGTTCTTGTCTTGGCCATTGGGCCCTACAGTGCTGACCTCGACCCTAGGAGCTTCTTGTTCCCCAATCTGGTGGGCTGCTCACCGCAGTCCCCAAGCCCACGATCGTGCTTAGCCCGTTGGCTAATGCGTGGTCCCTGCACTCTGCACCTGGCCGCTGGCGGTGCGACTTGAGTGCCCATTTGACCGAATCCTACCCACGAACCCGTAAACTCAGTTCTGCCTTTTCAGGACTAAATGTGGTTCATGAGTAATACTGTAAACCTGTATTAAGTATGCAAAACGCATTGACTCATTTTTCTCTTCCTCAGGAAATGCACCAGCCTTGTATCTAGAGATACCTGGGTGTGAAAGAAAAGTAATTGCAAAGTAATTCTGACAATCTGCAAATACAAATTAATTCGACTGTTACTAATTCTGTCTTTATTTATCCGTATTTATTTTTTACCCATCTTATTGGTATTTATCCATATTTATTTTGGTCGGAGTTCAGTCCTTGAGTGTGTGAAATCATCTCTTGCCTGAGTTGTACAATAGATGCTAAGCCCTACCCTCTGATAAGGCCTTACTGCTCGCCCACACTACCACAAAATAGAGAGTAAGGTACTGTCTACTTTAACCTCTGCCTACCTTTAGGGATCCACTGGACTCTGTGCACACTATACCTTACTTTGGTATAGTATATACAGAGCCAGCTTCCTACACCCTGCCCATGTCCCCCCTCAATACCAGACCGGCTAAATGGGAATGATTCTCATGGGGAATCCAATGGGGACGCGCCTCCAACCAAACCTTGGCATCCTGCCGCTGATCCCCTCCCCTAGCAACAGAACCAACCAACACAGACAAACCATCCGACATTTTGGATCCAAATGATATCCTCCACCCCCAACTCATCTGAATGGGCTTCGCAGACAAGGTTGCTGCTTATGTGGCATGTAGTCTACGCAAATCTCTTGACAAACAGATACGAAGCCCCCTCAGTGTGGATTGCCCCTCGCCCTCTCTGGATGGGAAGTCAACCCTAACACCAAAAATAAACACTAAGATGGCCACCTTCTTGGTGAAATATGTAAGGGACCCGAAGAACGGGATAAACGGTTCTTGGCAATCCTGGCAAGATAAAGTCTTGGATATCATGGCCCCCTTACAAAGAAATTGGACATGGCCGAGGAGGCCAAAGAATCTGGATCCCTAATATCCACGTAAATCCTGTCTGGCTTAGCTAAGAATGTTATAATCTTCTTGGGCAACGACAACTGTGGTCTCTTTACTGAGAGGCGCAGGACACCCTTGATCAAGGTAGACCCTAACTGGAGGATCTTGCCTCCTCAGAAGCTTTCTCTGTAGCCTAAGGAGACTTATTCGGGGACCCCTTTATAAAAGAATTGGGGAAATTTGTCATTCCTTAGATAACGCACAAACATCCATCAAACCCATCTTTGACCCTCATATTTTCCAAGGAGCCGGCTGTGGCAGAAGCCATTCAGCCAGTCATTTCACCTCTCAACTTTTCTCAAGGGGTCAACGCTCCAGGTGCGTCCAATGGCATGCCCAGGCCCAAGTTGGGGGTTTCTTCCCATCCACAGGCACAAAGAGACAGAGATGAATGAGAGGCAGCTTCCGGGAAAACCAAGGAACATTTAACTGTAAGAATTCTCCCTTCTCCTTCAGGGGAAACTGGTAAATTTCATCCACAACTGGCACACACTGACATCAGATGCATGGGCCCGCAAACAATTCAGGGATTCCAGATAGAGTTCTGTGGATCCCTACACCTGAGAGTGCGCCCCCCACTATCATTCTCAGAACAAGACATTCTGGAACTCTGAATCCAATGGACCCGTATCTCACAATTCATATCTTCCTCCCTCACTGCAGATTTCAGCAGTTCATATGGAGGCACCAGACCTTTGAATTCACAACGCTCCCTTTCGGCCTGTCGTCAGACCCCTGGTGATTCACAAGGGTTCTGAGATCACTAATGGAATACATGATGAGCAGGGCCCATGCCTAATAATATATATGGACAACATTATATTGATGGACCAATGTCCCAAAACTCTCTCCTCCATCTGCACACAACGGTAAACCCTCCCAAAGGCCATGGATTCATCATCAACGAGAAGAAGTCTTTGCTGACTTCAGCTCAGAAGACCAAATTACTGAGATTTGTTGTGGATTCCACAGAGTCAATCCAACACTGGGTCTCTGTGAGAAATTGGGTTGTTGGTTGGGTGGGGGGAGGGGGGGTAAAACCCTACTCAAGCAACAACCACAAACCTTGTCAGGGTGAACCACAAAAAATCACTAAATTAACCTGTGCTTTAACCTCTTGTAGCTTGTCCTCAAAGGCTTAACCTAGAGGCAATGTGTAAAGTATATGCAGCACTTAAACAGTAAGAAAGTAAAAACACAACACAATAAAAATCCAAGTCCAATTAAAGAATAGTGTCTTACTCAGCTATCTAGAATGTTCCTAAATGATGTGTTGCAAAATGCATCAAAGCCTATGAAAGCATGATGACGGGGTAATACCCTCTTAGTGACGGGCAGGAATTAATTTCGATCTGAAAACCGTATAAAGCAGTCTCCTTCCTCACCATTGTCAGGGGGCTTTGTTGGGTAATGCAGGAAGCTAGCAGTCATACTAGAATGTTTAAGGCACATTTAGCTCGAGGAGCTATGGCCTCAAAGGCATTTTCATAAGGTGCACGTTTTGAAGACATTCTAAATGCGGCAGATTGGTCTTCGGATGCCACATTTAAAAGGTTCTATTTCAAACCGATCCTGGATGTGGGTACTGTTGGGTTAATAAGCTTTGAAATAGTGTAATCCTTGCCTCTAGTCCCAACATAGAATGAAAAGTTTCCTAGCTTCATAATAAAGAGTTTTGATTCTATTAAGGACACAGAGGCGGGGATTATCCCACCATGTAATAGCACATTGCACAACCCTACCCGGGAACATACTCAAACAAATGGTTACAGGATAAACCTAGTGACGTATCTGGTTCGTAACTAATTTACTCTTTATATGGCTACAGTAAAATTTGTATGGTAGATGTGAATGTTATTATGTTGTATTGCTATGTGACATGCAAAGTATGGAATTGTGCTTACTTGGTTCCTTTTTATTGCAAGAAATGATACTTCTAAAGAGGAACAAGATGGAGTTTACCATTTGCATCTGTCGCACAAGAAAGAGGAGGCATAGAGCATAACAGAGGAGTACACTGAACAGTGACTGAATAAAACTTGATCTTCCATTCCTGGGTGTTTCTGGGAATTATAGTTTTTTTGGTAAAGACTCAAAATGGCTGCTATTGATGTTTTATACGGAATAAAGCAAAGAAAGTTAAGCATAATCCTTGCTTTCCTTTATTTACTAGAGTTGAAACTTTCCGTTACGAAAGCTAGGAATTTTTTCATTACGTTCTGATGGGAGACATTGTTTACAACGAATGCGCTACAACGCATTCCACTACAATGCGGTTGTTACAACGACCGCGTTGTTACAACGCGAACCATTACATCGCAAGTCGTTACAACAACTTGCTGTAGGGGGCAGAAGGTGTTGGATTTACAATCCAGCACCTTCCCTGCTGTTGCACAAACTGGAGTAGGAATAATAAATTAAACTATTCCTAAATCCAGTGCGCCCCCTACAGCAAGTCGTTCGACTTGTGATGTAATGGTTCGCGGTGTAAATACGCGGTCGTTGTAACGACCGCGTTGTAATGGAATGCGTTGTAGCGCATTCGTTGTAAAGAGATATAATCCATTCTGATACCTGCATGCAGGTAAAGTTGGCAGATGGTAATAGTTTAACTCCAAAAATAAAAAGCATTTGCAATGCAATAGGTCTTGCCTTTGTGAGCTTATAATGATGTAGTAATGCAGCATATTGTGCGGCCTCGGAGCTTTCAGGGTGCCGAGTTGCTGATGAGCAAGATTTTCTCATGCGCAACCCTGCTGTCGCACCAGGTTTAAAGCACATTTCCAAACGCACTCCGGAGGGTGTCTTCCAAACACTGAATACCAGAGCAGCTGAGAAACTGTCAAGGGCATAAGTGTTAAATCTAGATTACAATATATTTAAAAACGGCATAGGGTGAGCAGGCTGCCACGACAGGAAACAAGACACAATGGTGAAAATGAAAGCGGTGTCCTGTGATTTTGGGCAAATCGCTTAAAATACAAGAAACGATCTCAGCGGGGTGGTGGGGGCAGGGTGAAGTGGTAGGGAGAGTCGGCACAGGGCGAGCTGGCTGCCACGAGCAGGAAACAAGACTCAATGGTGAAAATGAAAGCAGAGTCCTGTGATTTTGGGCAAATCACTTAAAATACAGGCAGTCATCTCGGAGGGGTGGTGGGTGTGGTGTGAAGAGGTAGGGAAAGCCGGCACAGGGCGAGCAGGAAACAAGATGCAATGGTGAAAATGAAAGCGGTGAGGGGGTGGGGTGGGGAGGGACGACACTCAATGTGACTGGAACAGCATTTGAGCTTATAAATGACTCCATCTGGCAACATTTAAAAAATCGTAATGAAACGGCATCAAACATGCTGTAAAGGGCATGCGGTCAGTGATGCCGACTTGGGAGTTCGAGTCTCAGCGTCAGCTCAACATCCTATGATTTTGTGCAAATTACTTAAAATACAAGCAGCCATCTTGGAGGGGTGGTGGGGGCGGATGAAGGGGTAGCGAAGGATGGCACGGGCGAGCAGGCTGCCACAAGCAGGAATCAAGACGCAATGGTGAAAATGAAATCGGTTTCCTGTGATTTTGGGCAAATCACTTAAAATACAAGCAGCAGTCTCAGAGGGGTGGTGGGTACGGGGTGAAGGGGTAGGGAGAGACGGCACAGGGCGAGCAGAAAACAAGACGCGATGGTGAAAATGAAAGTGGTGAAGGGGTGGGGGTAGGGAGAGATGGCACGCAATGTGACTTGAACAGCATTTGAGCACATAAATGACTATTTATTTGCTGACCCTATGTTATGCCAGTCTATTTCTAAAAAAGATTTAAAAACCCACTTACTCTCTAGCTTACAAGTGAAAAGACACTCTATAAATAGTAAGTTATCAACAGTAAGAGCATTTCTGGCGACCCCGAGTATTCTGCAAATGGACATGAACTTAACTTATTTATCATTTGTGACCAATTTGCAACATCGGTACATATTGGTGAGATTCAGACTAGGTTACATCCCCTTGATGTTGGGTCTCCCACTGAATACTTACGTAGCTTCTGATCTTCCATTTTGTTCATGTGACCATCGATCTGCCCAGGATGACTTGCACAATCTAGACTTCCTTGCCCACAATGCCACCTCAGAATAGACCCAGCAATATGCAGATCACCCTTGATCCTGCTCCAGTAGGAATGAAACGGCATCAAACATGCTGTAAAGGGCATGCGGTCAGTGCTGCCGACTTGGGAGTTCGAGTCTCAGCGTCAGCTCAACATCCTATGATTTTGTGCAAATTACTTAAAATACAAGCAGCCATCTTGGAGGGGTGGTGGGGGCGGATGAAGGGGTAGCGAAGGATGGCACGGGCGAGCAGGCTGCCACAAGCAGGAATCAAGACGCAATGGTGAAAATGAAATAGGTTTCCTGTGATTTTGGGCAAATCACTTAAAATACAAGCAGCAGTCTCAGAGGGGTGGTGGGTACGGGGTGAAGGGGTAGGGAGAGACGGCACAGGGCGAGCAGAAAACAAGACGCGATGGTGAAAATGAAAGTGGTGAAGGGGTGGGGGTAGGGAGAGATGGCACGCAATGTGACTTGAACAGCATTTGAGCACATAAATGACTATTTATTTGCTGACCCTATGTTATGCCACGAGTGAAGAAGCCAAATTATTTCCCAGGACATGATGAGCCAATTCAAGATTACGCGTCCTGGCTGGGAAGCTCAATATTATCGGTGTCAGCTGCTGTAGATGACAAATCCAACGCCTCACAGAGAACGTCAATCGCACATAGATGGAATGTAGTACTGCCATCAGTCGGTGCTGCGGCAGCTTGTGCGGCAGTTGTTACCTGAGTGCCTGTGGAGGAGCCACCTAACCCAGCAGGAGCAAACGGCACCTGTGGATTCTCCAGGAATGCATTCATCAGAATCGGAAGCCGTTGAGGACAACGCAGAGCGTGGGCCTTTATGGGGTCCAGCATTGAATCGTGTCCGGAGGTGCATCTGATTGAAATGTTAGACAAAGATCCAACATGCATTCTTCTCCGCAGAACAGGCATCGAAGCACAGGTAAGATGCAGTCTATCCAGACCTGTCTAAATGATAGAAACCAGGAGGCATTGAGTTCTCGCAGGCAAGAAATGCTTAGAAGTTGTACCATGCGCTCACGGTATTTCCGCTCCAGGAGCGTGTTCATCATTCCCTCGGGAAGTGGGCCGTCCATTGCGTAGCAGCAATATTACAATCAGGATTCCTGCGATTAGGAACAGGATGAGAGGGAATCCTCCAAATACACTTCCCAATACGGAGTGTATAAAATTTAGGATTACTCCGAGGACTGTCTGAAAGGTGCTTAACAGTCCGGACCCTATGGTCTTAAATAGGTGTACAATTCCGCTCGTATCAGACATATTGAAGATACGTCCCACCATTTCTGCGAAATGAATGGGGCAGTTTGTATGTTTGAGTGCCTGTATCTCGGTCGAGGTCCTTGCAACTTGAAGTTCATAGGTTTCTCGAGCGGTGGTTATGGGCACGGGTTGCTGTAAAAGAACGGCTTTCAATCTGCTCAGAGTATCAAACTGTTTAAAAGAAACATTCAGCGAAGGCCATAACGGCGCCTCCCTGACTGTGTTCAGTGGCGGAAATAATACTTGCATACAGCAAGTAACCCTGGAGTTAACAGTTACTAGATATGCGACGCCCGGAAGCATCCCACAACAACCTTGATCATTTAGCATTAAGTAACTCCCATTCGAGAGCAGCTGGAAAACCGGCGTGATCATGGCCGCTGGGGTCCCTGACATGTGACAAGATAAGTTCGCCACTGAACCACTGCAGGCTCGGTGTAGAGAAATATCCTGACACATGAGAGAACCGCTCAAAGCGTTCTTGCAGTGTGTACCACTCAGATATACTTCTCGATCCCCATTCCGGCATCGGTGTCTATATGGTAACTCCCAAGTTTCCTTGATGTATCCCTTACCCATTTTTACATATTTGCCTGCCTGCCTTTGCTCAAGGCAATATTGAAACTGAAACGTAGTGACCGGCAGAGTGATTTGGCCATGAATGAGCCATTCTGTTGATGGTGATTCGGCTACAGTGAATGGTAACCTTTCCAGTTTCTCAATACGCAGCATTGTATATTTGGCTCCCCTTTGTGCCATTTCTGTCTGTTTATCAGTTAGATTGTATTCTGAGAACAGAGACGCAGTGTTTATAAACGCCATGGCACATCGCCTGCACGCAAAGATTGCAGCGTCCAGCTTAACATCATAATAGAACGTAGCTGAGATTGCCCGTGTTGTAACAAGGCCAGATCTTGTTCTAATATGTCGATGGCCGAGGACACAATGTTGCCTAAGGAGTAAATCCTGGAGGTCAAAGTAGTTAACCCATTATCCACCACTGCTAATGCCTTTTCTAAGTTAATACGGTCTATTTCCCGTATTCTTTCTGCGGCCTCTTGTTGGGATATTTTCCAGTTTTCATTATAGTAGGCATAAAGGCCTGCATATATGAAACGTTTCTGACGCTGTTTCTTGGGTCCCAGTAGAAAATCTCTAAGATCCATGTCAGGTGTGAGTAAGGTCAAGTGGTGCTTTACTTCTGTCAGTGTTGAGGTCTCTAGCCAATCAAGGCACAACTTTCCAACACTATACAATGTCACTACCCCTGGGTGTTGTCTTTGTACATAGCGTGGATCTGGCCTATGGATACTAAACCCTCTGGATGTATTAATAAATCTCTGTTGCCATTCTGTCCAATCAGGATCTGATCTGTTGTACTGTAAAATGGCATCTAATCCTACCCCTTGTGTGGTTGAGTTCTGCCCCCCACCCATCTGTGATGGTGTTGGAAACCCCGGTGTGTTCATTTCCTTGCCTTTGGCTAATCCAAGACAGGTTGTCTGTTGCAAAGTTTCGTTCAAAAATAAAATCTGCTGCGGAATGATGCATGCTCTAAAAAGTGCTTCTATTCCCTGGACTTGCCAGTCCCTAGAACCCCAGATTTATTTGGATTCTATTGTGACTTTCCATAGATCGAAACCCTGTTTAGACAACTGGTTCAAAAAGGATGCAGAGTAAATATGTTTGGTGTTTGTTAACAATTTTCTGAGCTGAATTTTTCTCCATTTTATAATAAAATGACGTTGGGTCGGATGTGTTAAACCCTGAGAAGTATGTGAATTTCTGTGCAAATGCTTGTGAACTACCTTTTGGAGGTGTTGGGCAGTGTTCCCACTGGTGGTATTCAAATACATTTCTAGGTGTTATAGACTTGTGTAAGAAATGACCACCAAAATGTTGGTAACAGTACAATGTATCATAGTCTGAAGTACCTTCTAACATTTCATTGTTCGGAAATGCTGCAGTTTTTTCTAAATCAGACATCATAGCATTTACAGTTTCAGTGTCCCAATCATCAGAAAAAGTACTGGAGGTAATGAAATCACTTAAAGAAATGTTAAATTCATGTTTTAGCTTTAAAAGTTTAGTCGGACCTAATATATCATAATCAATCTTGTCCCATACTATACCGTCCGGTATAGGAACTGCTGTGATGTTCACTGAAGACAAGTCTCTTGGTTCACGATGTGAAGACTGGTGTGGTTTTAAAATCAAATTGACTCTTTGGGCTGTAGAGCTTGGCTGGAGGTATCGTCCATTAATAAGCATACTAAAAATTATTATTAAACCTAGCCAGAAAATGAAAAATAAAATCCCAGTGATATACCATAGTTCTATCCAAGGTGACACCAGGTAAGTCTTTCTAAAAAAGTTCAAAAAGTCAATGAGTTTCTGTTGGAGTGATCTTTTGGCTGGCGTAGTTTCCGGCTCACTTGGATCCAGTGAAAACGTATCAAAGTTCATGACATAGCCAGAAGCAGTTCGATCAATTGGAATTGCATCGGGATTTGTTGAAATCGCTGTGTTCTCTTGTCGAGGCACATTGACATAGACGTCTGTATTAGGTCTGATTGCAACTTGGTTGTTAAGTTGATTTTCATTATGAAGATGAATTTCTTGTTGAAGAGGAACAAGTTCCATAGCATTGTTGCTTAGTCCTTCATTTCGCACAGGTGGCTCTTCAAACGTGATGAGTCTTTCTGTTTGGACTTCTTGGATTGTAGCGAGAGGAGGGCGTCTGCTACTGTGGAGTCCACGAGGCCTACTGTTTAGTATCGGCCACATAGTGTGGTTTGATTAAGTCAATTGAGACGAATCTTTTCTCCTTTTTTCCGGCAAGAGGCGGCAGAAGTACAGTTCTTGTGCCGTGGATTGCAAGGACCGGTACAGGTTTTCTGTAAGATGGCCCAAATTCTTTTTTGTCAGCAATCTTCTCTCTGACTAGATCCCCGATCTTTGGGATCCAGATAGGTCTTGCCGTTACTGCCTTGACTTCCTCAGTGGCGGCCTGTTTCTGGAGCACGTTACTTTGTTGCGCCCTGGATTCATTTAGATCCTGTAAAACAGCCAAACGATCATGGATATCAAATGGTTTTTCATCCGCCACTGTGCCTTCACAATCAAGATCAGGTACCCACATTCTTGTCCCAAATAGGACCTCGTAAGGAGTGACACATCCTAGAGAGCTTCTTGGCTGATTATTGAGGGCGCGCTGTACCCCATAAAGGTGATCAACCCATCTACCGCCCTTGCCTAATACCCTAGCTGTTAAAGATTGCTTTAAGTCTCGGTTTTTCCTCTCCACCACAGAATTTCCCTCGGGATGATACGGAGAGGAGTACCGCAATGCTACGCCCATTCCTTCCATGGCCTCTTTGTAAGCCCGAGAGCTAAACGCCGGACCACGGTCAGAATGTAACGTGCCAACTGCGTATGTGCCGATAAAGACTCGCAAATCTTTTATAACAGTTCGAGCGTCAGCCGAGCGCTGAGGCCAAACCTTGAGGAAACATGGGCTGGACGCGCACGAACGGACAACCTAATGCTGTCTAACAATGGTATCTGTACTGGACGTGTTGCGGTGGACCCATGCGTCTGCTTGCAGATGTCGCAGTTCCAGACGTAGTCTCTAATCAACCTTCTCATCACGTGCCACCAGTAGCGTTCTTTTAACAAAGCAACAGTCTCCTTAAGTCCGTTATGTACAGAACCTGTTCCTTCGTGTGCTGTCATAATTAAGCCTAGCCTACGATCCATATTTGGTATTACTCTATCCCCCACTCCAGGAATCTGAGCATATGGAATGTTTTGTGCATCTAACTTGTAGGAGTACTTGAGTGGACATTTTTTAGGTACTGCTGAGCTGCCTTTGCATGAAGCATTGACAGCTACCATTATCTCGCCGTCTATCCTCGTCTTTGAACGAGTAACTGCAGCTACGGCGGCTGTGCGAACAGCCCCCTTTGCGGCTTCATCAGCCAATGAATTCCCTTCAACGTGAACCCCATCACGCTGATGACTCAGTGTATGTATCACCTGAGCCCTTGGTAGTTCGTTTCTCAACTCCACTACCTGTTCCCATAGCATTTTATGCTTAATTGTGCCACCTTTTGCATCTTTGAACCCGTTTTGTTCCCAATGATGTAGATATTCATTGTACGACTGTACACAGTAAAAGGAATCACACACAATAAGTGTAGGGAATTCGTGATCCGTATTTATAAGTGCCAGTATAAGTGCTTTGAGTTCTGCCAACTGAGCCGTGCAGTCTCCTAGAGATTGCGTTTTAGTGCAACTCGGATGGAACTTTCCATCGTGCATGCGACCTTTAACAATCGCACACGCCGCGCTGTAAGCTTGCTTACTTCCTGTGGCTGGTTGAGTAGAACCGTCAGTATAGATAATGTATTCATACTGATCGAGAGGCAAAATTTCATTTGGTAGAGGATATTCTTGTTCGTATTGCAGGAATGCTTGAGTTTTTAAACTTGGATCAAATCTGTATTCAACATCCGTTGCAGTAAGAGAATTAGCCCATTGTATCCATCTTGGATGTAAGGCTTTAGCATTTGGAATGCTAGCTTTCGTAACAGCTTCTAAAGCTGGTACTGGGGTCACGACAATTATGCGTTTTCCCTGAGCCAGAGCTCTTTCTCTTGCTACAGCGGTCTGCACTGCTGTCAGGATTTTTTCTGTTGAAGTGAAACGCATCTCTGCGTTTGTGTACAGGTCTGATTTGTATGCGATTGGTACTGTTTCACCTTCATTAAAAGTTAAATAAGTGTACCCGCATTGACCCGCTATGACTCGGATCACTAAGTTTTGTGCGTTTACACGTGTCTGTAAATGTTTAGAAGCTATCATGTCTTCCTGTAGAGACCGCAGGATATTTGTGTGTTCCTGTGTCCATTGTTTGACTGAAAAATCAGGTTTTATTAAGTCGAAGAAAGGTTTTACTCTTTCTGCGTAATCCAAAATGTATGTTCGACCAAAATTTAGGAATCCCAGAATTGATTGTAAATTCTTTAATGATTTTGGAGGTTGGAGCAGCGCACACTTTTCTAAAAAGTTAGCTGTCAGGCTTTTTCCCTCTCTTGACAGCTTGTATCCTAAAAACAGGACATTGAGGTGGGCAATTTTTGATTTTTGAAATTAAATGTATAAGCCTCAGAGGCGAATCCCATAATAATGGTGCTCACCCTGGTCAAGTGCCTCTTTAAGTCATCGTCCGTCAGATAAATATCATCCACATAGGACAATGCTTCTTCATCCAAATTTTGGAGTAACTCTGTTACCCTTGCTGAAAACAACCCCGGGCTATTCTTGTACCCTTGGGGGAGTCGGCAGAATTGCCGTTGAGACCCTAACGCACTGAATGCGGTCAGATACCTGCTTTCAAGCGCTATATTTTGGCAGAAAAATCCATTTGAGATATCAAGTGTTGTTTTGTATTTTTTGCGCACAATGTTATTCATTAATGCCGCACTGTGTGCATTTTGAACTGCAAATGTCTTTTTACAAGTGTTTAAATGTCTGTAATCTAAAACTAGACGATATGTATTGTCAGGTTTGGCTACGGGGAACAAAGGATTGTTCATAGGTGAAGTGCAATTTTCTATCACCCCCTGATATTCAAGTTGATCTAGAATCTCCCTGACTTGTTTTTTTAGCTTCCTGCCTTATTGGGTATTGCCTTTGGGCATTTGGGGAAACTTTTAACAGGATCACGTGGTGGGTTGAATCCTCATCCCAACCAGCATGATTTTTATACAATGCTGGAGCTAGGGCCACCGCCCTCCTGCGCATATGCATGTTTTAGGTGAATGGGAACGAGGTCGGAAAAGGCTGGAAAAATTATCGTTTCTCCTCTAGGGCACTCCATGACGAATGCTGGCGGCCAGTCTTGTTCTGCTAATAGAATGTCATAACCAGATGACAGATTTTTCCAAAAGAGACCTTTAACTTTTCTGGGCTTGTCCCCCTCCATCCGGAGTGTTATCTCATGTAACTTATGTGGGACACTTACCCGAGTATCAGGTGTTTCCACCGTGATATACTCACTCAACTCCGCTGTCACCAGAAATTCCTTCAGGTTCTGGCGAGCTATCGTTACTTCTGCCGCGCTGTCTAGCATCTTCAGAGCCCATTCCCCGTTCAGAAGCTGTGTCCTCAGAATTCTGGGCATGTCTGATCTTGAGACCTGCTACCTTCTTCTTTTTGAACTGAGGTTTCTGTTTTTGTTTATCCTCTTTTTTAGGTGCGTAGTCCGCAGCGTGTTGCGTGTCTCTGGACTTTGTACGCTCCTTTAACCGTCCTTCCCTCTCGGAGTTTCGTGATGAACCCTGAAAGGAACGAGAGGAACGAGTATCAGTATCCTGATACCTGTCAGGTTTCTTAATATTATCCCTATTCCTGAGGTTATACCTCTTTTCAGAGGGCTCCTGTTGAGGAGACCTACCTCTAGACTGAGATCTGGTGTCTGTAGACTTTTATTGTTTTTTATTTTCCCACTTCTTTTTAGAAGAAGTAGGTGTCTGCTTTGTAGTGTCCTTTTCAGGACTGCCCACCAGTTGTGGTTTTAATGCTTTCCCACCTAGACTGTCTCTGCCTAATTCTGCATATGCAGTTTCAATTATTTTGGGTAGTTCGTGTTGTTGGTCGTCTGGACTGAACTCCCTTAGGCGTTGGCAGATCGCCACAGAAGCTGCTTCCCTCTTAATGTTAGCTAGTATTATGGCTGAGACCTGTTCAAAGTTGTTGAGCAACTTCATTCCTAAGTTAAGGGCAGGCTCTGCTCCGTACTCATTTTGTATTTGTTTTAATACTTCAGGTACTACTGCTATTGACGGGATACCATGTGTTCTGGTATATATGGCAGAAAAAACTGAACCCCAAGAGGTGCAGTCCTCTACTTGTGGTGTGAGACCCATGGGCAAGCAGATTGTTAGGATTCTGTGTTTATCACTGGTTGTAGTATTCGGGAATACTGCTTCAAGCCGAGCTATTTTCTGAGCTATCCAGAATGGGATTTGTTCGCGTTTTGCTGGTATTTTGCCCATTATCGCGTGTAATGTTTGTGGCGTTATTTTATTAACTGTGCCTTGGACTGGAGTGTCTTGTGCTGCAGCTGGTGCAGGCTGAACTGTTAAAGTCCTCATCACAAATTGTGTGAGGTTTCTGTAGATTTTAATTAAATCTCTGTGTTGTACCAGTAAGTCTGGCTGTGGCATTGTGTCAATGTCAGGATGCGGTGTGTATGCCGCTAATATGGGCCATGTGGCTCCTGCTCCTCCGAGCGGGCCTAATCTTGCTCTTCCTCGTACTGGGGTAGGGCGCCTTTAAACCAGTAATTATGCTCCTGGTAAGTGAGCGGGACCTCTACTTCCTCAAAAGGAGTATAGTCCGCTGGTGTTTCACCTTCTAGGTAGTAGTGAAACACATTTGTAATTGCATTTACTGCTGGGAGTGTAACCCAAGAATAGAACACCTCTGTTTTATTGGATCCGTGTGCCTCAATCACGAAAATTACTGTACCACCCCTGGCTCTAAAGCCATGTTCTAGAAGTTTTATGGTGACTGCCCTTCTGAAATTTGGTGCAATTTGTATTGCTTCTTCAGGGTCTTCTTCTAAACGAAAGAGGTTTGTTGTAACTCTCCCTGTTGCGTTTGTTTCATCCACCATTTTTAATTGGAAGAAGGGAGATTTAAGAGTTCTTAAAATAAGGTGTAAGGTGTAAGTGCACAATTGTAGGAACTTGAGTAACCAACAGCCAATAAATAGTATTCTCGTACTACTCAGCTGAGGCGGATTTTGTGCCCACCCACTCCAGACGTCTCTGGGGTTTTGTGAGTAGGTTCTCTGAGAATAGCACGACTGAACTACTCAGATTCCACTGTTAAATAAGTACCAAACCAACGTTGGTGGCGCCATGTCGTGTAGCTCCTATAGTACCCATGCAGGACCTGCGCATTTGTGTAACATAAGCTGTGGGCTTGGTGGCAGACTGACTCTGTGCACCCTCACCACTTATGTTAGATTGCTTTGCATTAGCTAGCTCGCAGTGCCACTTGTGCCTCCTCTTATCGGGGAGAGATTAGTTTC
This sequence comes from Calotriton arnoldi, assembly GCA_963921515.1. Classification (NCBI taxonomy): domain Eukaryota; kingdom Metazoa; phylum Chordata; class Amphibia; order Caudata; family Salamandridae; genus Calotriton; species Calotriton arnoldi. The sequence continues at coordinate 221,813 of CAWUFW010017392.1, forward strand.
TGGCAACCTTAGGTTGTGCTACGACGCCTGATTACAGCGGAGCTGGTGTAATGTGATAGTGTGATGAAGTGTGGTGCTAAATTAAAAATACCTCCGGGAATCCTTGCCTAGATATCCAAAAATTATTTAATAGTGGCGGCCCGGGTATGGATAAAAACAGGGGGTAGACAACCATAGGAGTATAATAGTTCGCTGTTGTCAAGAAAGACGGTCTACATGTTTCAGCCCCAGAAATAAACATAGGGGGCTTTCTTCAGGACCAGAGGTGAAAACAGTGAATAAAAAGTGAGTGGCAAAAATCAGGCCACGTGTCAACAAATAATCACGGCCCACACGCTAAGGTGGGGAGGAATAAAACGATGGTCGCAATTTGCGGCTCATATGTAGGAACACTCGGTTTTGGAGAAGGCAGCTGATCGGGCCCGGGAGGGGGACCGGTAGTCCCAACACCTGGGAACAGGATGAGAAAAAGAACTGAGCAAGGCGGGGGTGCTGCATGAATGTGAAAGGATCCGGAACAATGGTGCCGGCGGGCTCGTGTGACGAGCGCTGGGGGCCACGAGGTACTGAACAGCGCGGCATGGTCTTACTTGTGGGAGGCGGTGTGCCCTCGATACACCTAAGTCAGGCTCCTTGGGTCCCGGCTGCTAGCGTGTGGGGCCGGTGCAAGGCGGATATGAGTCCCGGACCTGAATGCATGCCGGGAACACGCAAGACTAGAGCGTAGAACACGGCGTCCAGGGCGCATGCACGGGTGCCATCTTGGGTGTGAAGAAAGTCCCCGTGTGGGAACCAGGTGTTATCTAAAGAGGCACATAATAATGCCTGAAAAGGTGGGTACCAATGTAGAGACAGAGTATGGGTGACGGGCGCGCGTGAGACTGGCCTGGCCGCAGGAGGGGAAAAGTATCGAAGGAGATGGGCACAAGGTCGTGTTGATGGTTAGAAATGTGGGAAAAGCAGGTCTCAGCTGGAGGTGGGGGGTCATGCACATGGGGCTTAATTGGCCATGATGGAAGAACAGAGGCAATGAGGGGGTGCCCTGATCCTTAGTCAAACCTCGATGTGAGGTGAGAGCGGGACGCCTTTGGTGTTAGTGCAATGTGGAGGGGGGGGAGGGGGGGAAGGAAGGAATGGGAAAAGGGGGGGAGGGGGAGGGGAGAGGAGGGGGGAGAGAAAAAGGGAAGAAAGGTAGGGGGGATAGGAAGGTCCGGGCGTGTCTGACTGAGACAAAAGGAGGTCTTTGCAAAGGCTCACAGGGCTCAAGATGTTCTAAGAGAGTTCCACGGAATGTTATCATTCAGGCCCCGGAGGTGACTAGACAAACGGTAAATCCACTGTTGTTCTTTTTCAAGGAGGCGGCTTTCGATGTTAGTGGTGGTGGGGTCCAAGGTTTCAATAATGACCCACCGCATGTCATTGGGCGTATGGCCGACTTCCAGGAAATGGTTGGTCATCCTGGTTGTGTTCTTTTTGCAGCGGATTGTGCTGCGATGTTCGCAAATCCGTGTTTTGACCTTTCGGTTTGTCATGCCGATGTATATAAGACCGCAGGGACAGGTGATGCAGTAAATGGAATGGGCAGTATTGCAATTCGTGTGCTTCCTGATTGTCCAGATTTTCCCAGGTTCCAGTGATAACGTTTTAGTTGCTTCCGTAAGGTGGCATACGCTGAAGTTGCCACAGGAGAAGTGGCCGATCACAGCGGGCAGGCCCCATAGGTTCTGGATTGAGTTGGTAGTGCGTGTAGTTTTTTTCGGTCTAGTGGAGACCAGACAGTCTTTCAATGAGCTAGATTTTTTGTATGACAACATGGGTTTGTCCCAATTCAGCTTGCCCGTTTGTAATATGTTCCAGTTCTTCTTGATTATTTTGGACACTTTATTGGCAGCTGAGTTGTGCGTGATCACACAAGTAAGTGGGACAGTTTTGTCCACGTGTGCAGTAGTCTCAAGAAGGGTTTCTCGGTTCTGATTGCGGGCACGTTTTTTTAGCTCTGGCCGTGATCTGTTTGGGGTAGCCACGAAGAAGGAGTTTGGTATTAAGATCGTTAGCTTGTTCCTTGTAGTCGTGGACCTCACTGCAATTTCTGCGTAAGCGCAGGAATTGTCCGTATGGGAGATTCTCCCTTAATGTCCTGGGATGAAAGCTAGAAAAGTGTAGTAACGAATTGCGCGCAGTAGGTTTGAAGTGAGTCTTGCTTTTGAGAAATATGTGCTTCGATATCCAGATCGAGGAATGTGGTTTTTTGTCTACTGATATTGTGTGTGAATTTTAGATTGACATCACAGGTATTAATCCAATCGCAAAACCTGAATAGGGAGTCTGCCTCTCCTTGCCATATGAGGAAAATGTCATCGATGTACCGTTTGTAGAAGGCCATCTGTGGAATGAGTGGTATGTTTTGCGAAAAAAGATAAGTCATCTCAAAGTTGTGGACATAGAGTCCAGCAATACTAGGGGCAAAGACGCTGCCCATAGAAGTTCCGTATTTCTGTAGGTATAAGGTCCCTTCGAATTCGAAGTAATTGTCCTTGAGGGCAAGAGACGCGCACTCCAGGATGAATTGTTTGGGGGTTTGATATTCCCAAGTCGTACGATCTAATGCTTGCTTGAGTACAGCTAGGGTGTCATCTTGTGGGAGGCTGGTGTAAAGGCTTTCTACGTCTAGGGTCACCAGGAAGGAAATTCCAGGGTTAAAAGGTAGATTCTCCAGAAGTCTGAGAAGGTCCTTGGTGTCTTTGAGATAAGTGTTGGTAGCCTGGACCAACGGCTGTAGGAAGTAGTCACAGTACCTAGATAGGGGTTCCAATAAAGAACCAATACCCGAAACTATCGGGCGGCCTGGTGGTGGTCTGGTGCTCTTATGTATTTTAGGAACTGTGTAAAAATAGGGGATTTTGCCTTCAGTGGTGGTAAGGAACTGGGACTCCTGCTTTGAAATTTGTCCAGAGTTTTCTGCTTCGGTAACAAGGTCATGAATTCTGGTTCTGAGGGTCATGGTGGGATCCTCTGTGAGTTTTTGGTAATTCTTGGTGTCATCCAGAAGGCGTGCACATTCTTTGCGATAATCCTCTGTGTTCATGACAACTATGCCTCCGCCCTTGTCAGCGGGTTTGATGGTGATGTTCGGGTTGTTTCTAAGAGATGTCAGTGCTTGGTGTTCTCTGTTGCTAATGTTTTGAAAAACGTGGTCAGTGGGGAGAGCCTCTACCTCGTTAAAAACCGCCTGTTCGAACACCAATAATTCCGGAGGGATAGTGCTGGGAGGAGGCATGAAGGTGGATCTGATTTTGAAATTGGTGTCCCCTTTAGACCCCGGCTCATCAGTCTCGGGGAGATTTTCAAAGAAGGCTTTCAGTTTGAGTTTGCAGAAAAATCCTGCAAGTTCGCAATGGAGAAGGAACTTGTCTAATTTGGCAGTGGGGGCAAATCCGAGTCCTTTATTAAGGATGCTGTGTTCGGCGGGGCTCAGAACATGTGCAGAGAGGTTGGTGACCAAGTCGGTCTGGGTAGTTTGGAGCTCGATCCTAGTTGCTACGTCTTCTTCTTGCACCTGGTCTGTGTGCCTGTTAGTGGGTCGTCTTGCCGCCCGGTCAATCTGGTTCATTTGGAGCTCGGTCCTGGTTGTTGTTCCTTGGTCATGCTCCTGGTCAGTGCGCCTGTTTGTTGATCGTCTTCCCACTGGATATGGGGTTCTCTCCGCCTTCTGCCTCTTCCACGCCGGCCTCCCCTAAAAAATGAAACCCTTGGTTCTGGTTCATATATGCTAGTGGGGGGGTTGGGGCGGGGGGCCCGAAGGGTGGGTTCCATCCATACATGTAGTGTGAGTTGATGTGTGGGTACGGCACCTGGAACTGTGGATGAGGTCCAGGGGGTGGTGGTTGCGCCCAAGGTTGGCGCCGGTTGTTATATCTGCCTCTCCCCCGTTGTCTTTGACGGTGGCTTCCTGAACTGGAGCCACTGCTGGCCGAGGAGTCGTCATCTGTAGATCCATCTGAGGTGTCTGAACGTTTGGTGGATTTGAAATCTGGTTCTGCATAGGGATATGTTTTGGAATATGAAAATATTTTCAAGTCTTTTTGGAATTTTTTGATTTTTTCTTGTGTGAGTCCTTCCTTGTACTCGTTGATTTCTTTATTGGTTTCATCCAGTTTTTTCTTGAATGCCGTCATCGTGGTCTTGAAATGAGCCTCTGTAGCGTGAATCTCGATGAGTATGGCATCCAAGAGTCTCTTAGCAGTTTGGATAATGAGGACTAGCCAGTCACGCGTGCACCTCCACGCGATTTGGGCCCAGGCTTTACAAAAGACCGCATCTTCGAGGAAGATGCAGGGGGCGTTGGTGACTATAAGACCCCTGGGTGCCGTGTTGTTGCGGTGGTACTCTGTGAGTATGACTCCATGTAGAATAGTTCGTATCCTGTTTCTCTTTTTCTCATTTAAATTGTCCCAATCAGCTGTTTGGGCGATGGAGGAGGAGATGTTAAAGTCCGCCAATAGAGGTGGGTCTGCCAGAATGGAGGAAACATCGTCCTCCGTGAAACACAGACCCGAATTTTCTGCCATTGTGTAACTCGTGGTCTAAGGATTATGCCAAGAGATGGAGTAAAACAGTAGCTCTCGCAGCTGTACGCTGCTGAATCTATGTCAACAACAAATGTGAGAGCGAGGAGTAAGAGAGGTCACGTCCTTCTCCCCGAGATATAGCCAATAAACAATGTGGACGTACCCAGTACCTGAATAGATGACACTGGGGGCTCACAGTGCACGAGAACCATCAGGTTCTTTTAAAAGACCCCTCACACACCAACCTAGTTGGTGTCATGCTTCATCATTGGAGTCCCAACCAGGCGGCCGAGTGCCGCCCGGTTGTGCTACGACGCCTGATTACAGCGGAGCTGGTGTAATGTGATAGTGTGATGAAGTGTGGTGCTAAATTAAAAATACCTCCGGGAATCCTTGCCTAGATATCCAAAAATTATTTAATAGTGGCGGCCCGGGGTATGGATATAAACAGGGGGGTAGACAACCATAGGAGTATAATAGTTCGCTGTTGTCAAGAAAGACGGTCTACATGTTTCAGCCCCAGAAATAAACATAGGGGGGGCTTTCTTCAGGACCAGAGGTGAAAACAGTGAATAAAAAGTGAGTGGCAAAAATCAGGCCACGTGTCAACAAATAATCACGGCTCACACGCTAAGGTGGGGAGGAATAAAACGATGGTCGCAATTTGCGGCTCATATGTAGGAACACTCGGTTTTGGAGAAGTACAAATATGACCATATTAGGGTAAATATGAATACGTCCATTTTAGGGCATGTACGAACGGGTCTACATTGGGGCACCTATGCGGGATATAACAGCCTGAACTGACAAGTCAGGTTCTCTCTGAACCAGAACACAAGCTACCTAAGACCAGTTTCACCCGAGCTGGGACTCATCAGTCAGGTGCAGCTTGGTTCCAGTACCAAAGTGAGCACAGGACCCATGTTTGGGAATACCCCTTGCATTTAGGGAGTTGGCCTGAAGCACACCAAAAAGTGATGTATAGGTTGCTTGAATTAATCTCTGCCACTGGTAATTCCTCCGGCCGCATCCCAGTCCATCATTTATTTGTCTACAATGCCACCTCAGATTAGACCAATTCATATGCAAATCAGCCTTGATCCTCCCCCAATAACAACAAGCTACACCTGACTGAAGAGCCCCAACTAGTCTGAAACCGGTCTTGGGTTACTTGTGTTACGGTCCTAGAGGACCTGGCTTGGCAGTTTGGGCTGGACTGTTCCTGATGGAGCAAGACCTAGACTGATCTGCATATATGGCTCGGCATAATCTAAGGTAGCATGGTGGGTAAAAGAAAACTGGTTGGAATGCTACCCAAAGCGACTGCCAGTGGTTAAACAAATTGCAAGCACTCCTCCTATCACCTTTTGTGTGTTGGATATACTCTTTAGTCCTCTCTCCTTCACCCCTTTTAATAATTTTATACCTCTTTTCTAGTCAGATCACAAGCTTATTCTTTTTTACATATGCTTCAAGGATACAGTATTGTTTTTTCGAACCTCATGGTCTAGTACACTGTCGACCATGGGCCAAATTGAACATGGAGCTCTGGGCCAGCACTCTGGACAATTCAAGCCCTTCACTATCTAACACAGATCCATCATCCAATTCCAGATGGTCAATTGATGGTTAACTCTTATCCTTGGATACTCTTATTCCTTTCAAGCATACATCCCTCAAATGAAGTCACCAGCAGTCTATTGTATACAGAGGTACCCAAGTCAACCAAGCAGGCCTGTAAAAAACTGGAAAGGAGGTGGCGAAAAGACTATAATTTAAAGGACCAGGTGAAATACAAAAATGATTTACACCACTACTATAAACTTGCCAAAAGAAATAAAGCTACCTACTTTCACAAGTGTATCTCAAACTCTGAAAACCTTACCAAAGAGGAGTTCACATTGTATATAACCATGGCATGCCCACTTGTAGATCCAAATCATATCGCCACATCCCAAGAATTATGTACCACTTCATCCAAATCCTTTCATAATAAAATGATGTGTTTAACTACTGTCCCATTTCTTTACTGCCATTATTTGCAAAGATAACTGAAGCAGTGATTAATAAACAATTAATAAGCTTTTTAGAAGCACAACTTCTTCTCCACCCTGTTCAGTCTGGATTCTGAAAACGTCTGAGCTGTTTTGGCTAATGCCACAAATTACATCCAGCTTATTCTGGACAACTAAGGAGCAGTAACGCAGATTTTATTAGTTATATCAGCTGCTTTTGATACCAACTTTCACTCAATTTTACTTGATTGACTTACCAAGTCTGGTATCCCAGAGACCACTGTCTACAAGTGGTTTGCTTCCTTCCTGCAGGACTGCAGACAATCAGTTTCCCTGGCTAACTATAGGTCCCCTGTTAAATTCATTCTTACAGGTGTAGCTTAAGTATCAACCCTTAGCTCTAAGCTTTTTAATTTGCATGTTGCTCCTCTAGTCAGACTCATTGACTCTTATGGGCTCAGTGTCTATGCATATGTTTTTTTGGCATTTTGGGTAACACATACATTTTGTAACTTTGCACTGTCGCACAACATGATTTCTCATCATATGACAATCCCATCTCCCCTCTTCCTCCCTCCCCCTTCCCACCTTAGATTGACAGTACACACAATAGTTTCCAGAATGGCAAGATCGCTACATATAATATTCCGGTAGGCTTTCCACTGGTTCCAAATTTTACCCCACTTTTTGGGGGTATCCTCTGCCCTCGCAAACCCCCCCATTTCCGCCAGCATGCACCAATCCATTTCTCGTTTCCAATCCTTGAGCAGCGGGGTCTGATCAGCTCCCCATAGTCGCATTTTATTCCTTTTAGCCACCGCCAGGCCCAGCGTCATCCAGAGTTGTTGCATGCGCCCTCTATATGTTTCTCCCCAGACATTTACCACACACCATTTTGCAGAGACAGCCATAAGTCCCCCACCCACAGACCCCATACATTCGACTACCGCCGTCCAGTATCCTTGTATCATTGGACATTCCTATAGGATGTGAAAAAACATTCCTGTCAGTCCACATTCCCCACCCATCTGCAGTCCTCCCCATCTTCATCATTGCCGTTCGGGCATAGTACAAACAATGGAAATCCTTTAATCGTACCAGGCGGAAACCTGTCCTTATGGCCACCTCCCTAGGGGATGCCAGGGTTTTGGCCCACTCATCATCCTCCAGGCCCTCTAGGTCTTGGGCCCATTGCTCCCGCAGGTACTGCAGTGCATCAGGTGTGCTGTTCAACACCTTTTTGTATGTCAATGTGGTGACCTTCCAGGGCATAAACTCGTCTAGGAGCCTATCTTCTAGGGGCATCCGAGAGGATTCCAGGAGATCAGTTCCTCTGGGCAACACCACTCGAAGTGCATGAAGGAGCTGTATGAAATAGTAGGTTCCAGCAGGTGCTAGCTGCACTGTGCTCCCCTCTCCTTTGCAGTATGCTAGGAAACTGGGACTCATACTTGACTGCTAGCTTTCCTTTGAAGAGCACATCAAGACTCTCTCTAGCACCTGTTTTCATTCACTGAGAATCATCAGGAATAGTCTTCCATTTTTTGCTGCCTGTTCTAAGAAATGTCTGGCGCTCCATCTAATAATCGCTAGATTAGATTACTGCAATTCATTGCTAGTGGGTCTTCCAAAATATCTACCACATAAGTTTCAGGTTGTACAAAACGCTGCGGCACGTACAGTTTTAAGATTAAACAGAAGTTCTTTCATCTCTTCACACTTGCAATGGTTACCTACTTCAAAAAGAAGCCTATTTAAGGCACTTTGGGCCAGATGAACATAGACTCGGGTTTGCGATGACCTAATAGCAACTTTTGGTGACTCGCTATTAGTAAACTGCAAACAGCTATGTACAACAGTGTGGTTTACACTGTTTGCGTTTCACAGTGGGTCGCAAATTGACCTACCTCAAAAATACTCATGAGGTAGGTCTCCGTTTGCGTCCCATTGGGAATCGCTAAAATCACAAGGATGGGGGCGGAGCTAGCCCGGCCGTCCCTGAGGAGACTCTGCCGGCCGGAGCGAGGATCTGGATCTTATCCTGTATGCTGAGAGGTAGCGGGCCGTATGCGTAGCAGCATCGAACCAGATACTGCACCTGCTGTCCGTGGATACCCTTTGTGGCCCTGGTGAGGCGACCGGGCCTGTGTCGCAGTTGGGGCTTTGCGGTGGCCGCCACAGACTGCTGATTGGGCGGCCACGCTGTGAGGTCTCCTGTCTGCGCTGACTTGTGCGGCTATCCCCTGTAGGTGAGTGTGCCACTGCGGACCCTGAGGTGCCCAGAGACCTGCTGAACGTGGATACCCTCTGAGGTCCTGTTGAGGTGACCAGGCCTGTGTCACGGACTGCGCTTTGCGGTGGCTATATCTCCCACATGGGGGCCGCCGCAGACTGCTGATTGGGTGCCTGCGCTGTGAGCTCTTCTGCCTGCGCCGACTTGTGGGGCTGTCCCCTGGAGGTGGGTGCGCTGCAGAGGGTCCTGGGGCCCCGAGGACCTTTAGGGGTGAGTGATCCGGTGGGCCTGGCTCACGCGGGGAGGACCTCTCACTCCTGCCGTCTTGCCGGCTTACCCGGGACACGCTGTGTGCCCTCCCCTGCTAACCCCAGGTGCACCCGCCCCTGCTGTCTGTTCCTGTCCCCTGCCACCTGACTCCAGCCTTGGCTGCGTGGTGCCTTCTCCCCCCTATTTGGCCCTGTCAACCTGCTCTGATTGGGCCCACAGACTTGAGGAGATTGGGCCTGGGCAGACTGCCCTCCTCCTGGAGTTGTGACTGTGGCATGAGGCAGCCTGGGGCTGTGGGGGGGTCATCACTGGATGCTTGAGTATCTGTCCCTAGCTGGTGACCCTGCTGCGGGAACGCTTGTACTCCCCTCCCTGGGGGTGCGCCAGGGTACACGACCCCCATTTGGTTTAGAAATTGGTGCCTCCCCAACACATCATCCCTGCTGGCTGCCTGCTCTGCTGTAGAGGTGGTTTGCTAATGACTACCTGTTCTACTGACCTCTATGAGCTGTGGCCTGTATGCTTGTGTACCCTGGATCTGTTTTCTAAGGTGAGGTGGCCACTGTGGGACCCTATTTCACCAACCCAGGAGTTTGACGCTGCTCCCCTTGGTCATCTGCTCGAGTGCGCTCCACACTGTCCCTCCTGGCCAGTGCTTCCTATATTTGAATGTTGCTGATGGCCCTGACTGTGCCCCCCGGTGCGGCCCATAGTTGAGGAGAGGACTGCTGTTGTTGTCTCCCTTCACCCCTCCAGCCTCCTTTTGAGCATGGATTCGTTGCCCTAAATTCAACTGCGGAGACAATGGGAAATCTGACATTAGTCAGTATAAGCTGGCATTTGAATCTCACAAATCGACACGCTCTGCAGAGCCTATGAGGGAGGGTTCCGCACGAGATGCTGGACCTTAAGATGACCCAGCCACTGAGCCAGATATTCGCTCCATGTTCTTGGACTTTAAACAGAGCCTTCACACCATTGACTCTAAAATTGATAAACTGGTTGACCAGTTTGACCGCCTGAAAGAGAAGGTGGACAGACATGAGGAGCAGTTGGACCAGCTGGAGCACCATACATCTGAGGTGGAAGACTCCCACTCTTCAGCAGGAGAGAGACTACTCCCGATTGAAAAGGTACTGGAAGTCATTTGTGCAAAGAATGAGGATTTGGATGTGTGTCTCGGCACAATAACATATTTTGGGGGTACCGGAGTCAACTGCAATGGGCCGAATGGAAGACTGTTGAAAATTTGTTACGCATACTCTTCAGAGAGGAGCTGTCCCCCATGCTGATTGTAGAGAGAGCACATAGATCAATGGGTCCGTGCCCTCTGCCGGAGGCTGCGGCCAGGCCTATCACCGCTAGGTTATTGAATTACCAAGCTAGAGACACTGCATTATGCCTTGCCAGGGAGCGCCGACCACTTCAGTTCCAGGGTAACGAGGGTACTTTTTTCCCAGATGTTACCATGGCTGTTCAGTACATGCACCATGATTTCCTCCTGGTGAAACATATTTTGCAAAAAATGGCGCCAAATATTCCCTGTTATACCCGGCCAAGCTCTGCATACAACACCAGGGCATATCTCATGTTTTCACGGATTCTAAGGAGCGGCTGCCAAATTCGCCAGGAGTCTCCCGGCTGCTGGGACTTCCCCTTCTTCTTCACCTGTGGCTCATGGCCATCTCAGTGACAAATACTGATTGTTCCAATTTAATCTGCATTGGTGATGTTGATGTATGGCGCTTCTGAGCCCTGGAGACGCACACTAGTACTTTTTCTGCCACATGTTTAACGCTTTTATAATTCATGATACTCGGGCAGCCATTCACCACTGCTTAGACTGGTTGGACTCTCCAGCTCTCAGCAATCCTCACCTCTGTTGTTTTTCTCCTCCGGCCACCCGGCTCACCTGAGCTGGGAGAGTGTTGAGATGTCTCATTTCTCCCCATGGGATGAGTCCCTTACAGACATTGCTAATTGTTCCTCAGTGTTCATGGAGCGGGTGGGCTGGTCATACTTGGCCCAATTGGTGGGCCAAAGTGGGAGTTGGGTTCGGGGAATGGTCTTTGACATTGTTTCTTGCCTATTTTGCCCCTTCTTTGTTCTGCCACTGACACAGATCATTTGTGCTATGTGTCTATAATGCTAGCTGCTACTATAGGGCTGACTGTTGCTCACCACTCCTTCTGATGGGGTCCATTAAATGTCTGACATGGAATATTAGGGGCATGAATGACAGACTTAAGGCCCGGCAGGTCTTATCCTATCTGCAATGCCATGACATCAAGATTTATTTCCTGCAAGAACTACACTTGAGGACCTTGACAAGTTTGAGGGCCCATTGGCTGGCTGAGAAGAATATATATGGGTTGCTACTCCAAGTATGCCAGGGGTATGGCTATAGGTTAATTAGTGATCTGCAGTGGCGAACTCGTTCGGAGCTCTGCGATCCTCAGGGCCGGTATGTTATACTTTCCAGGATCCTTCATGGCTGCCCATTCATACTAATATCGGTATATGGTCCTAACACAGACGACCCTGCCTTCTTTGCGGAGGTCTGGAGGCTGGCAGGCACCATGAAACCCGGCGCAGTGCTGTGGGAAGGTGACTTTAATGTGGTGCTGGAAGCTTCTGCTGACAGGTCTACTGACACACGCTGCCCGCACCCCCAGTCCGCTACGCAGCTCCATACAATCATAACTGACTGTGATTTGACAGCTATCTGGCGAGCTCACAACACTAATAGCATGGAAGGGTCCTGTATTACTTACACATATAATACATTGTCCAGAATAGACTATTGGCTTGTCACTAAAGATGTAGTTTCCTGGACTCTGGGCGTTCGACATCTTGCTCGGACGCTGTCCGACCATGCTGTCCGACCATGTTCTTGGAAATACACGTACGACGCTGTTCCACGTTCCTTTACGTGACAACTTCCCCCTGGTGCTTTGCATTACCAGTCATTCCGACATGAAGTTCGAGAAGCTATCATAAAATACTTTGCTCTCAAATGCGCGGTCAATAAAATCCCCCTCCACCCTCTGGGAGGCCTTCAAGGTGGCCGTCCGAGGAATATATATTGCCAAACAGGCTGTGCTTTTTAGGGCAATTCGAACGACTCTATCCAGAATCAGAGATCTGTGATCTCGAGCTCCGGTATTTTGACTCTGGGCGACAGAACCTTCTCGCACCTATTCCGGGTAAACTGGCGGAATATGAAGAGGAGGCGGTTCGGGAGACAGGTTCTGGGAAAGGAGGCTCGCGCCGGACGCCTAGGTGAGGGAGAGAGGGCTGGTAAAACCTTAGCGGGCTTACTCCGCAAGTCCAGGGAGAGTGATTATGTGGTTGAATTACTTGACTAACACCAAAACCTGCAAGTCGGAAACGTGGCTGTGCAGCGCACCATGTTAGAGTTCTACGCTGACCTGTACTCTACCTCTCAGTTCTCTCCTCTAGCTGAGCTGGTCTACTATTTAGATTCTGTCCAGCTATGCTGGCTGGAGGAGGGCCATCCACTTTTTCTTGATCAGCCCTTTACGATCGAGGGGATAACACAGGTTATTGCGGGATTGCCCGGTGACAGGGCCCCTGGCCCTAAAGGCCTTAGGGCTGCTTTTTTCAAGGAATTGGCGCCTCTGTTGGCCTTGCACCTACTTGATATGTACAAGGACTCCATGCAATCGGGCATCCTTCCCCCCCTCTCTATGCGAGGCCCTTATTGTTACTATTTTCAAGCCTGATAAAGACCCTTTAAAGTGTGATTCCTACTGACCGCTTTCTATGATTAATATCAATATTAAAATACTGGCCAAACTCATCGCCTTGCGCCTTCTGCCCTTACTCCCACATATGGTCCGCCCAGATCAATCCGGCTTTGTTCCCGGACGCTCTACCGTCCTTAATTTGCGTACCTTTTTTGCCATTCTTCACACCCTTAATCCAAATATACAGACTGCGGCCGTGTTCCTTGATGCTTCTAAGGCCTTCAACTCGCTTGACTGGCCTTACTTTTTTTATCTCCTTGAGCGCCTTGGTATTAGTCGGAAATTCATTTGCCTAATACGCCTACTGTATACCTCACCAGTTGCGGGCCTACGAATTAACGGGATGGTATTGCCCCCCTTTCCGGTGGCCCGAGGGACACAGCAAGAATGCCCATTGTCCCCCATCCTTTTTGCTGTCAAGATGGAGCTGCTTGCTGCCCGGTTGCGACAGCACCATTCCTATCCTGGCCTTGCGTTCTGGCCTCGACAGGTCCTTGTCTCTGTGTAAGCAGACGATGTGACCTTATATATTCAGAATCCGTCTGATAATTTAGACCCTCTTTTCCGAGAATTCACTTGCTTTGGAGGCATCACAGGTATCAATATAAACTGGACGAAATCGATTTTGCGCCCTCTCACTGAAACCACACACTTTTGTCCCTAATTTTCCCCTATCCTGGGTGGAGGATGCTGTTCGATACCTGGAGATCTGGGTTAGCCAGGACACGGAGGTGCTATGGAGGGAGAACTATGGCCAGATGATGTGGCTCGCAGACCGCTTTCCCACGTGATCAAGACTTCCCTTGTCGCTGACTGGTAGGCTAGCAATAGCCAAAATGGTGGGCCTCCCCAAGTTTCTTTACGTCTTCCCTTAGGGCCTACTTTCCTCGGCATCTACGATCTCTTCTGGTCTCCCTGGTCTGGGCTGGTAAACAGCCTTGTATATCTTGGGAGATTCTCTCCTTCCCCTTTAAACAGGGGATCTGGGGGAACCAGACATGGAAATCTATTCTCTAAGCGCAGGCACATTTTGCACATTTGTGGCTGCATCCAATCCAGCTCCAGCCCCACACGGCCCCCGAGGCAGACCATGCAACCCCTTACTGAACACACTCAAGTGCAGGATGGATTGGGGAACAACATGTAGCTTACTATTCAAGTTATGCGAGAGGTGTGGCAATACTGCTCCACAAGGGACACTGCAGGCTCACCTGCCGGGTCCAATGTGACCCAGCAGGTTGCTATATATTGCTTGCTAAAGACACACAGATGCATGTATTGCTCGCTGACATACTCAAGGGTACCCCACTGAAGCTGCTCGCAATTTATGGCCCTAACGTTGATGACCCCTGCTTCTTCTCTGAGGTTTGGATGCTTGCCGGCACCTTTGGCCCGGGAGCGATTTCATGGGATGGAGATTTTAATGTAATCCTAGACCCCGTGGCCGATCATTTTAGCAACACCAGGCGGCTACACCAGAATGCAGCTGTCCAGTTACACAGTCTCATAGATGATAATCATCTCTAAGACCTCTGGCGCACTATACACGTGGGAAACGTTGAAGGCACCTGTATTACATCAACTCATTCCACCTGGTCACGCATTGACTACTGGTTAGTAGCACGTGATATAGACGCTTGGACCACGAAGGAGCATTTGGCTAGAACGTTATCTGACCATGCACCAGTCTTGCTAGAACTGCGGCCACCAGACTATGCTGGCTATGCTGGGCGGGCCTTCACGTGGCGGCTCCCGTCTGGGGTTTTGCAACACCAGGTTTTTCGGAAGGAGGTCAGAGGTGCCATTGTGGACCACTTCGAGCTAAATCAGCATTCTGTATCTTCCCCCTCTAGGCTCTGGAAGGCCTTCAAAGTTGTGATCCGTGGGATCTGCATCTCAAAGCAGGCAGGCGTGCTACGGACGCTGCGGGCTGACTTGAGCCACCTTGAGGTGGAAATCCACTCACTTGATGACACCGTTTTTCAGCACTGCTCACCAGATGTGTTGGCGAACATTCGGGACAAGTTGGTGTCCTATGAGGGGCGACACAGAGGGAAACTCACTATTTGGGAAGGGAGGCATGCGCTAGCAGATTCAGGAAGGGTGACAGGGCAGGTAAAACTCTAGCCAACCTACTGCATTAACCGTGGGCCAACGACTACATTACTGAACTACAAGACAACATGAATCATTGTCAAGTCGGCATTGCAGCAGTGCAGAGGGAAATGATCGCATTTTACTACTCGCTTCCCAACAAACACAGCCCTCTTTCGACCTTATTGATTATTTTATTACCGTGCAACTCCTTTGGCTGGACGGCAGGCACAGACAATACCTGGACAAACCATTTGCTAAGTAGGAAATCATACAGATTATCAATGCTCTGCTGGGTGACAAGGTCCCTGGCCTTGACGACCTAACTGTGGCCTTTTACATAGAATAAACTCAGATACTCGCGCCTCACCTTCTTGAAATGTATGAGGAGTCTCTCTGGGCTGGCGCCCTGCTTCTCTCTCTTAGGGAAACCTTGATTGTTACCATACTTAAGCAGGATAAGGACCCCCAAAAGTGTGAATCATGAGGCCCTCTATCAATGATCAACCTTGACAATAAGATTCTTGCCAAACAGATTGCCTTCAGACTACTACCCCTCCTGCCGCTTATTGTCTGCCCTGATCAGGCAAGATTTGTGCCGGGACGTGCAACAGTTTATAACCTGCACACTTTTTTGGCGCTGATCCATACTATTAATCCTGATCTGCAGGCCGCCGTGGTCTTTTTAGATGCTACAAAGGCATTTGACTCCCTGGAATGGCCCTATCTATATTCCATGCCATCCCGTCTAGGTTTAAGCCCCAAATCTATTCGCTTGATAGGTCTCCTGTATGCCGCTTGACTGCGTGTAAACGGTAATAAAACATCTCCTTTTCCTGTGCTCGAGGCACCCGCCAGGGCTGCCTGTTTTCACCACTATTATTTGCCATTGCCAAGGAGCCCCTCGCGGTGAGACTGCAACAACATCACTCACTACGGGCTAGGATTTACACAGCGGGGAGTTCTTGTGTCCATGTTATCGGATGATGTGACAAAGAAGGCAGATATGTGTTCTTAAAGGTAGATTGGATGGGCGTCATAACTTGCTGGGTAATGTCTATGCCCGTAATACAGATCAGGCACACTTCCTGAGATCGCTATCCCAGATACTGACAAAATGGTGTGATATACCGTGGCTGATAGGAGGGGATTTCAACAGCGTCATGGACACAGGATTAGACAGATCCTTCCCCCCCTAAGATGTAAGACTGCCTCGGTTAATTCAACTGTACTGAGCGAGTGGGTACACAGTTGGGACCTGGTTGATGTCTGGAGGCATCGTAATCCTGGAGAGAGGGTATACTCATTCTACTCCATGCCCCATGATTTACATGTACGACTAGATAGGTTTTTGAGCTCACCCTCCTTACTCCCCTATGTGACAGGCTCGGACTACCGGGGTCGCACACATTCTGACCATAACCCACATTACGTCACAATCTCCTGGGAGTGCGGGACCCCTGATATCCCTACATGGCGGCTACAACCGGCGATGTTCCTGGAACTGCCTCATCTACTATGGTGGAGAGGGTTGCACTGAAAGTTACACTGTGTGGAAAGTGTTTGGGGCTGGGCTGTGGTCTGAGGAGACAAATAGAATCAGAACTGCTTGCGGTGGAAAAAGATCTATTGACACTGGAATCGCGATCGATAGCGGATGCAACGGATTCCACCTCACTGTTAGAAGTGCATAAAAAACACACAGCACTCCTAGAACGCCAGCGATGTCTGAACTTCGCGACACACTAAGCGAAAACACATGCTACGGTGAATCAATCTGGGCCCCTTCTGGCCTGGCTGATCAAACAAGACCAATCACTGGGACCCATCACTGCACTTAGATCTCAGGAAGGTGGACTTAAATATACACAACACGAAATCCACTGTGAGCTAACCACGCACTTCACTCAACTATACCGATCAGCGTCAGACGTGTCTGAGGCAGACATCAATACTTTTCTTGATGGCCTTGCCTTTCCCGTTTTTACACCCGAACAGCGTAGGGAACTGGATACCCCGCTCGCACTCGAGGAAGTAAGAGGCACAATGCGAGCATTACCATGTGGCAAGGTTCCCGGCACGGACGGTTTCCTACATGTATTTTACAAAACATAGGCCGACCTCTTGGGCCCACAACTACTTAGGGTGTATACTGAAGCACTGCAAACAGCCTGTAACCCAGCTTCCCTGACAGAGGCCACGCTGATTACCCTCCCAAAACTGGATAGAGACCCCACGCAAACCGGCACTTATAGACCCCTAGCGCTACTAAATGGGGATTTTAAAATACTGGCAGGTGTCCTGGCAGGCAGATTGGCGCCCATCACTCCGCATCTGGTTCATCAGGATCAGAACGGCTTTGTCCCCGCCAAAAATACCTCTCTCAACATACGTAGACTTTTCCGGGTAATGTGGAATGCTACAGGGGCCTGGCCAGCAGCGGGCTGCCTAGTGTTAGATCTAGAAAAAGCTTTTGACACTGTTGAATGGACCTATATGTTTGCAGTGCTACAGAAATGCGGATTTGGACCATACTTTCTAAGCTTGGTCAAATTACTGTATGAAGCACCTACAATACGTGTTCGCATAGGAACCCTGTTTCAAGGCCCATAAAGATTGGAAGAGGAACTAGACAGGGGTGCCCCCTTTCACCGCTAATCTTCTCCCTGGCTATAGAGTCCCTGGCGATAGCCCTGCGCCAATCGGCAGACCACTGGGGTATACAACTGGGGAAGGAAACACATGCTATTTCATAATACGCAGGTGACATTTTGCTTTACATTAGGAACCTACAGGCAATACCCTTGATCATTTAAAAAACACTCCAATTATTTGCTAAGTTGTCAGGGCTGGGCATGAAATGGGGGAAATCATGTTTCTTTCTCTTTACCCCTGGTAGCAGAAGCCCCCCATCTGGTGGTTGATGGTGCACTAGTGGCCTGGCAACCAGTTAAGTTTCGCTACTTGGGTATAAGAATATATCACCCGTATAGGGATATCTTGGATGGAAATCTAACCAGAGCGGTTACAGCTCTAAGGTCTCAAATAGAATTTTGGAAAACGCTTAACCTCTCTGTTGCAGGCAGAATGGTGCTGATAAAAATGGTGATGCTCCCCCGCCTGCTGTATTATTTTGCTAATCTTCCGTTATATTTACTAGCGTCCTTTTTTCGCTCCTTGGAGGGAACACTTAGAGACCTCCTATGGTGCAACACACGTTGCAGGGTGTCGCTCGCCAAACTATATTTACCCCAGACGCAGGAACATGGAACACTACTATCTGGCGTCCCAGATACAATGGGTGGCGAAATGGGTGGCGGAGCTACACCTCACAGACACAGCAGGATGTGGTCCCCCATACACGGTGGATAGACTTCTATATATTTTTCATCCATGCACAGGGTCGCACACATCGCTCCGCTTCCTGGTACAGATAGCCTAGAATTGTTTCCGCCAGGCTTTACATCTCACTAGACATGTCACACCATATGCAACAACCATCCCGCTGCTGGGTATGCCGAGAGGGGGGGTCAGAGTCAGAATGCCAAAGCTTACAGTCTGGCACAAGGCCAATATATACACATTAGGAGACCTATATGCAGAGGTGCGCTACGGGATTTCACTTCCATGACTGATGAAGAGGGAGTCCCCCCTGGATTCTTCCTAAATTATGCCTCTTGGGTAGCCACACTGGGGCGGTACTGGGGCAACATATCACAGGAACCTCAAACACATCTACTGATGCAGTATATACACGTGATGGGTACGGGACGACACCTTACAAAATGGTTTGCAGAATCATCTGTGAGCACACCGCAACAGACTTGGGGCCCTTGCGAAACAGATGGGAAGCAGACTTGACCCGCCCGTACACACCTAAAGAATGGACCATGATGCTGGAGAGCCCCAGAGAGATCCCCAGAAATGCTAGGTTCCGACTGATCCAATTTTACATAGTTCACAGGGCATATCTATCCCCAGATAAAATTAATAGGTTTTTTAACAGAGTAGATGCATGCTGTCCACGCTGCAAACTAAATGCAGCAAGATGGCCACCGAATAGGAGCCCTCCAGAGAGCTCCCGGTTTGGGGATTACCTCATCTGTAGTTATCGCCGCTTAAACCCTGCCATCCACCCTCCGGGCTCTCACCTCAAATCTCTCTGAGCGGCTCAACGTTAATGGAAATTCATCTTTTGAAGACTCTACTCACCTACTGGATCGGCCGATTCAATTCCCCCGGGACTGACCTGCATTCCTCTACTCCGACCCTGGCTGCTGGGTCCCCTGCTCCGGTGTCTGATGCTGGGTAGTGCGACTGCTGTGAAGGTGGAGGTCGTGGGATACGTGGGAGACACCAGTCCGACGGGTCTCACTTGTGGAGTTTTGGCCTGCGGCGTTGGAGCTCAGATGCCTGGTTTCCGGTGAAGGCCGGCTCTCACCCCAGCCCGGTCGACCGCCCGCAGCTCCGCTCAGGGCGTCTATCAACCCCTGCTGCCCTAGAGCTAGGCCTGCTCCCCACCGCCTGCTGCCGCACCGCCCGCTGCCGCACCGCCCGCTGCCGCACCGCCCGCTGCCACAGTGAGTGCCTGCTTTTTGCCCCAGCCTGGTCGCCTGCCTGCAATGCAACAGAGGGGCGGCTCTTAATCCCGCAGCCCCGGAGCGAGGCCGTTTCCCCCACCGCCTGCTGCCCTGCCGCCCGCTGCTACGATATACGACGGATGCAGGCGGGGGCGCCTCCTTTGATGATCTCCATCTGAGGCAGCCGCCCACTGCTCACAAAGGGCGGCTCTCAACACTTGCAGCCCTGGAGAGAGGCCTGCTCCCCACTGCCTACAGCCCTGGAGCAAGGCCTGCTCCCCACCGCCAATCACCTGCAAAATCAGCAGCTCTCAACCGAGAGATTCCCTTGCTGCCCTGGGGCGAGGCATTGCTCCCCACCCACTGCAGCCACACTGCCTGCTGTGACGATACCCGCCTGATTCAGCCGGGAGGCCTCCTCTAGCGATCTCCGTCTGAGGCTGCCGCTCGCTGCGTATGTTTCCTTGCCGTCTGCCTACTTGCGCCAACTCCGGAGCCCCAGCTTGGCTTCCTCCCTGGTGAGTTGCGACCCCTCATGGAAGGCTGCCGCTTGCCACTGCCTGTGTGCTCCTATTTGGAACCTTGGTTTTTCCTCTCCTCCGCGGCTCACTCTTGGCCCCATCTCTCCGAGGCCGCCGAAGTGGCCCGCGGACCCCTTCCTTGGAGGCCGCCCTTCTGTTTGCCCGCGCTCCCTGCCGGTCTGGTGCTCCCGCCTGTCTTTGAGGAGGCTCGTGGACCGAGCTGTGCCTCTGCGCGCGGACCGACCCTGGGGAGCCGCTAAGCGCTTGCTGGTTGGGTCCGCACCCAGAGCCCATCAATTGTGCAGGAGTAGTACGGGACAGGCCGGCGCCCCGCATCCCTCCTATAGGTGACTGACCGGGTCCATGCTTTTTGAGTTGGTCTGCAACTCCATATCTCTCTGTTGTTTCTATCATCCTCTCAAAATGGCCTCCCCTCTGCACCATCTCCTTCGTTTGCTCTCATGATTCCGAATGGCCGTCCCTGACTGATCCCCCTGCCCCTCCTCATGATCTGCCAGCAACTAGAACAGGTATAGGCCCTAGCTTCCTGTCTTCAGAAACGAATGTATGACCTTCTATTTCCTGACAGCCCTGCAACATAGCGGCCATCTTTAAACGTGCTCAGGCTCAGGGATCTCACAGAGTTAACGCTTGGAACCACTCCTTCAGTCTGCTAAAAATTTGTGTACCAGGCTATACCTGATTCCTCTCTCTCACCAGTATGGCAGGCTCTTGCTTGAATGTAGCAGGAAGCAACTCTTACACCGTCTTATACCCAGCCAACCTTTCCAAGACCGCCGCAAAAACCTTCAAGCACAATCTCCTGAGAAGACACCCCGAGACTCTGATCTCCGGCTTGTACTTTAACTCCGAAAAGGGCACCATTGTCAAGGACCTTATTTTCTACACAAGAAAAACAGCACTATGGCGGGCAGCCATAATAAACCTACTTAACGTACGTGAAACCAGAAACATTCTGTATGGCGCCAAACTCATGATCACGCCCTCCCAAAACCTAAGAGCTGACCTTACTATTACAATATATAAAATTGGCACAGTTCTGATCCAAGCACCAAATAAGGACCTCAATAAATTCGATGACCTCTTCACCATCCTCAAAGAGCAGGTACGTGACTCCAATCCCTCTATGCACCCCGAGTGCCCGCTTTCTCAATCTGACTCACGTCGGAGCACTGGTCAGTACAGCTCAAAGGCTAAGGGTAAGGCCTTCCCGCTTATGTCCACCAAAACTGTAGCTACTCCCCTATGCTCCCTAACACTCTCTCCTTTAGATTAGGCTGGCACGAATCTCCCCAACGTGTTATCCCACAGCACGGCACTCAGGGCAGCATCTCCCCTAGATCTGTTAGAGAACCACCCACCACACCCACCCGAACATCCGTAACTTCTCAATAAGGCAACGCCGCCACCCCTCTCTTCCAATCCTCGCCCCTTTCTTACGTCCATAGTGGCTAACACACAAGTTACTCACAGCTCACCAGTTACCCCCCTAATGGCCCTGTGGCCACCCTGTTGAGCACGCCTAGCCTTTCGCACACCTCTCCGCTCAGAAACCCCGCCTCAGGGTGGTCGAACTCCTCTACCAGGTTCCCCGAATATGCTAGCAGACCAAGTCCTGATCCACAGGTCCCCTTGCCGCAAGTGAAACCTTCACTATCAGACCTTGAAGCTCTGAACCTTAGAGCAGCCAACATAGCTCAGAGCATCCATAAATCTATTCTCGAAGTGAAGAGCATCCTACACCTCAATGAACATTCTCTCTCGAAAATCAAGCTCTCTCATAAATCAGTTCTTTTCCCACTAACAAAGCCCTTCCTTCAACCCATGTCGCTGGCCAATAGACACCTTCGCCCTCGCCAACATCTCAACTACCTCTCGGAGGACGAAACTCTAGCTCTCCTCTTATCCTGAGACAACTCCTGACGCTCCCAGTCCTCCAGACAAGAAAGATGAATACATAATTCATACGGCTACTTAACTGCCGATCAGCAGCAAAGTATGCCTCCGACATCGCCGCACTCATCCTGTGCTAAGAAACTGACATAGCAATCCTAAACGAATCATGGCTCAACGAAGCATCTTCACCTTACCTAGATTTATTGGTCCCTCCAAACTACAACATCGTAAGGCTTGACAGGCAAATAAAAAAAGGGGGAGGTATTGCTTGCATCTACCGCTCCGACCTCTCCGTTACCGAACTTCACTCTGACCCCACTGACTCCTGCTAATATCTTGCACTCTCCATATGTAACAACCAATGTACTCTAACCAATTGTGCAAACTGCACATCTTCTACCACCCCCCCCAGGTAAGAATGACACATTCATCGACCACCTCATGGAAATCATTACAGCAAAGGCCTCCCCCCACTCCAATGATATTTTACTCTGAGACTTTAATCTTCACTGGAATGACCTCAATGACCCTCAGATCAACGCCCTTAAAGACTTCCTTGCTGACCAATCACTTACTCAAGCCTGCATTCTACCAACTCACACGAAAGGCTCCACGCTGGATTGGATCATATCTAAGGCAATGGTGGTCAGGCTAAACTCAATAGCTCCCTGCGACTGGTCAGACCACCACGCTATTAGCTTCCTAATGCCTGGCGTCCATAAGAAAAGACCAGCGCAACGAGTGAAACAGAAACTCTGGCTTATGGACACAAAGAGCCTAGACTTTGAGAAGCTGGCTGTGCGCTGCGAGAAAGATCTCCCCCCCCCCAAAGTTATCAAAGGTTAACGAACTTACAGAGCACTACAACTCAACAATGTCTGACATAATTGACTCTCTAGGCCTATTAAAACTAAAAAGATCTCAATTCAAAGACAAAAATCCCTGGTTCAACGAGTCCCTCAACAATGAAAGGAGAATTCTTCGGCTAACAGAAAGAAATTGGAGACAGCACCCCTCTGCCTCCCAACTAAAACTTCTCTGAAAGACCAGAAATGCATACAACAAGAACATCCTCAAATCAAAACAAGCATTTGCAATACAATTAGTCTCGCCTTTGGGACCTTATATGTATTTAGCTATGCAGCACATTAGCCTGGGTGCTGAAACATCTACTGAAACATCTACTGTTTTGATTTGAGTGTAGAAGGGATCTCTTCTAGGTCCTGATGAGAAGCCAGGGGAGGGCTTCGAAACATGTCGACACAGGAGACACTGCTCATTAAAGCATAGTATCTCCATCTCATTCCCCACTTTTAACGATACCAGCTCAAAGGAACATTAAAATTTATTTTTTCCACTGAGCCAAGGATTTTTTTAATTTTTTCACCATTCACCATTCACTCACTTCTGACCCTTCCACTCACACTCCTACACCACAGATAGTATTGTTTTTCATAACCAGTGCTCCCACGTAGTGGTAGGTCGCAGCACGCCCCGTCCCGCAGCGGGGCGGGAAGACCCCGATGATGAAGCATGCCACCAAGGGTCCTTTTGGTGGGTGAGGGGTATTTAAACAAAGCTGTGTGCTTTCCACCATTGTAGGAGACACACGTAGTCTGGAGGAACACTTCTATACTTTCCCATAAGGGTGGATCCCTTTGTTTTTTGACAATATAACTTGAGGAGGACGTATCCACCTCTTATGCTCTTTTGAGCATTACCTCTTCACTCCCTTCTTGTGTTACTTTGATAAACTCAATAGCTCCCTGCGACTGGTCAGACCACCAGGCTATTAGCTTCCTAATGCCTGCCGTCCATAAGAAAAGACCAGCGCAACGAGTGAAACCAAAACTCTGGCTTAGGGACACAAAGAGCCTAGACTTTGAGAAGCTGGCTGTGGGCTGCGAGAAAGATCCCCCCCCCCAAGTTATCAAAGGTTAACGAACTTACAGAGCACTACAACTCAACAATGTCTGACATAATTGACTCTCTAGCCCTGTTAAAACTAAAAAGATCTCAATTCAAAGACAAAAATCCCTGGTTCAACGAGTCCCTCAACAATGAAAGGAGAATTCTTCGGCTAACAGAAATAAATTGGAGACAGCACCCCTCTGCCTTCCAACTAAAACTTCTCTGAAAGACCAGAAATGCATACAACAAGAACATCCTCAAATCAAAACAAGCATTTGCAATACAATCAGTCTCGCCTTTGGGACCTTATATGTATTTAGCTATGCAGCACATTAGCCTGGATGCTGAAACATCTACTGTTCTTTAACATGGAGGAAAAGTAAGTGCAAACTGCGTGACACGCCAGGTATGGGAATACATGGAGAGAAATATTGCCTTTCAGCGGGATATGGTATAGTCCAAAGCTCTGTTTTTAATATAAAATCAGGGCTTTCGGTGGTCATATCACTGAAAATACTAGACTTGAAAAAAATATTATTGTCTACGGGTGCTCGTGAAAGACAGTTTCTATGGACTGGAATCTAGAGAATGCTAAAGTGATTCTGGTATTTTACTGACCTCTGCTGGTCGTTTTCTATCAAGAAAGTTAAATAGAGGCAGTTGACAAAAAAATAAAAAAGAGAAAGTCCCTAAGCACAAAGCAATACTGGTATTTTAGTGACCTCTACTGGTCGTTTTCTATCAAGACAGTTAAATAGAGGCAGTTGAACAGAAAAAAGTCCCTTAGCGGAAGCAGACAAGTCCTAGGGCTGATCTCCAGAGCCCACAAAGTACATACACATATAAGTATATACTGAAGTATATACAAGAGGTCTCGAATGCTCAACCTAAAAAGAGTACTTTAGATCGGAACTGGAAAAAGCTAAGAACAGACCTCGTAAGCTCTTTGAAATGGTTAAACATCAATCAAACAAACTGGCTAAAACCTCTATCTAAAGAAGCTACAAAATCCCTAATAACCTGTGAGGAAATCTCCTCCTTCTTTACAGCCAAAATTAACTCCTTGAGAAATGAGCTTAATTCCAGTGCCAACATCCGACCTCCTCTTTCCAGGACCCATCTCTCTACTCATCCCCTCCAGGTATCACCCAAAAATCAAGCCCACTGGTCCACTTTCATGCTATATGACGTCCATTCCGTCTCAAAAAGTTTATCCTCCATAAAACCGAACAACTCCTTTAATGACCTGCTCCTCTCCAACTGCTTGGCCGCGACCAACCAATTTATCATTCCTATTTGAACTACAATATTCAACGCCTCCCTAATGAAAGGGTCCATACCTGACTCTCTAAAAGCTGGTCAAGTCATCCCCATCTTAAAAACCCCCACTTTGAATCCAGCTAATCCAGATAGTTTAAGACCAATATCCAATATTCCACTTCTAGCGAAAGTACTTGAGAAATGTGTGCAACATCAACTGAGCCAACACGTTGCTAATTTCAACCTGCTAGACGATTGCCAATCTGGTTTCAGGCCTGGTCACAGCACGGAAACTACTATTCTCCATATTGTAGATGACGCTCTTCAAGCTCTCGACCAAGGCAAAACGTGTCTCTTAATTCTGTTGGGACTATCATCGACATTCGACACAGTCAACCACGAGAAACTACTTGAACACCTCGAATTCTGGATGGGAGTAGGGGGAACCGTTCTAGAATTGTTTAGATCCTTCCTTCGGAACTGCTCCCAGAGATTCTTAGTCAACCGTAATCTATCTGCTCCTTCTCCAATAACAATCGGAGTCCCCCAAGGCTCAACTCTCTCCTCAACCCTCTTCAACCTCTACCTTGAACCGTTAGCTGAAATACTGCGTATCGCCAACATCTCTTTCCACATGTATGCCGATGATACTCAGATCTACATCAAAATCTCATCCCTAGAGGAGATCAACTCTATGAATGAGGCCCTAAAGCTGACTGTACAATGGCTCGCCAGCAACCAGCTCAAACTAAATGCGCAAAAACTGAATTCCTTCTAATCTCACCTCCTAAAAGTACCACTGACATACTGGAATGGACCAGGACGATCACAGCTCTGAACTGCACACCAACCATAGTGGACACTGGACAGCAACCTGAATATGCGAGACCACATCAACTCGATGGTCAAAAATGCCAGGTTTCACCTGAGCTACATGAGAAAACTAAAACCATTCCTTGATGCATTGGACCTAAAAATGGCAGCTCAGGTATTTGTTATCTCTAGGATCAAATACGGATGCTCAACCCTCTCTGGCCTACCCAAGATCTCTATGGCCCCCCTAAAAGCATGTTTCAACGCTGCCGCTAGACTCTTAACAGGCTCCAAAAAATTCGACCACATCTCACCGCACCTGAAGGGGTTGAAATGGCTTCCTTTTGAAGCCAGAATCCAACTCAAAGTGGCCTGTATCACGCACAAAGCGCTACACTCGAATTCTCCTGCATATCTTGCCCAGAAAATTGTGGTATCTGGAGGAGCCAGAAACTCCCGATCCGCCAGAGACTTTGTGCTTCAACCACCCTGCTTCCGAAAGGAAAAAACATACAATCGAGCCTTCTCTGGGGCCGCACCAAGAATCTGGAACTTGTTGCAGCCCAACATCAAGAATACCCTCTCTGTCAATATTCAAAAAGGAAGCTAAAGCCTTCCTAATGGGCAAATTCCTCCCATAAATATCACTTATTGCACACACTGCACAGCGGCCTAGCAATATATTTTTTGCTCGATTCTTGAATGTTTTTAAATGACCTGTTATTCCCCCAAGTGTAAAAGCTGGTTATCTCTGCAGAGTGCTCTCATGATCGCCGCTCCGAATATTGTAAATGTCCTCTTATTCCCTAAGTGTATGCATGTCCACCTATCCCTACCTACGTAATTGTCTATTTCAAACTTGTATACAACTTGTTATCCCTGTAAAGCGCTCTACTGTATATGTTATGGTCATTCCCAGAACTACACGACAATTGGCAAGGAGTGATACAATTTTTCTCCACAAGCACTGATAGGGCACTTCCAAATATGTGGGAGGCCTGCATCACAGGGATCTTTGCCAGGAGTAAGAAACATAAAGCTACCTCCAGATTTTTAGATCTTGGACTGGTGGTGGCCAAAAGGCTTATCACACGACGTTGGAAAGCTGAAGACCCCCCCGACACTGAAAACCTGTGTCTCAATCTATGCTGAACTGGGCCAAAGCTGAGGGTGTTTCACTGCTAAGGGAAGATACCCTTGGGTTGCGCAAAAACCTTATTTCAGCCACCTGGAACGCAATTTTAATGGCGCTCCAATTAGAAGTAGCTCCGGAAGACCCCTCTGACATCCCAAACACCAACTAACCTGGCCTACACGTAGGTCAACATCACGGCAAGCAAACAGTGTAGTCTGGAATATGTACATCATATCGCACACCTTAGACCCACATGTAGTATCATGTTAACAGGCTTATAGAATCTAAACTGCGGAAATGGCCCGGTTGTCGCAGGCACGTGCCGCCTTTCTCCGCCCTAGCCCACAACGTCTCCTTGCCCCTCATAAATTGTCGTTATAAGTTCTGATGTTATATGTATCATTGTTTGATCACCAACCCTGGCAATACAGCATGGTTAGTACACACAAAAGAAGGGGTGAGGGTACGGACTCACCTACCCCGAACCCCCTGTCAATACTTAGTACACCAGAAGGAGTAGGGAGTAATAAAATATTTTTATATTTCGTGATGGCACGTGCTGTGTGTGCTAATACTGCCCTCACTCACACAGGTGTGTGACATGCTTCATCATAGGGCTGCTTACAAAACACCCCGGCATAGCCACGCACGGGGTGGAGCAATAGGGTGGGGGAAGACAATACAACACAAAGAGAAACAATTTATTTCACAGTGGCTGGGAACGACGGTAGTGAAAGTGCAGTGTTGTGTGGTTAAAACTAGCTCGGAAGTGTCGCTGTGCCTATGACTTTATTCCTGGACCTACCGGCCAGGGTTAAAAACGTGAAGGATGGTGGTGATTGGGAGATACTATGTGCTCCTAACACCCCTCCTTTACTGCCAGGTGGTCAACATGTTTCGGCCGTAAGTGTATGCCCCACGTGTAGGGCCACGCCGGCCTTCATCAGGACTCTACCTGTCCCAGTGTTCTGATGCTCTCACCTCCAATTGAGATAAGAGGGTATCTTAAAACCAGTTCTTTCCGTAACGAGGAATATCCTCTAACAAGTAGTGGTGTTACTGAAAAGGGAGAAAAAGAGGATACCAGCAAAATGGGAGAGAGAAGAGTAGAAAGAAACAGTTAGGAGTGGTCTTCTCCTCCATGCATTTACAACTATGTGTTTAGAATATAATCTACACATAAATACATCAAGGAGTGTCATTCATACCACACGGAAGAACTATAGTGCCTTCCCCTCCTATTATCACGTGTGCAGAAAATGGAGGTGAAGAATACCTGAAAGGTAAGTGATCATATCTACAATTAAAAATATCCAGCGTTTGCAAACATCCGGCTATCGTCCAAACAGTCAACACCGCTGCCCAACAGGGGTCCGGTGTGTATCTACTCACCGAGTTTACCCCTATTTCGAATTAGAACTGGCGGCGGGTAAGGAGAGACCCCCTATAGTCACACTCTTTATTGTGGGAAAGAGAAAAATGACAAGAGAGATCGTTATGTTTTTAATCCAATAAGAGGCCACAGCGTTCGACCTTTACTTTCTTCTAATGCAACTTGATTTTATGTAGGAGTATCTCTAGAGGCGTTTAGAGTAGTTGTGGTAGTAGTACTGTCTCATACTGGTCAAATCGTGTATGCTTTCGGGGTTAGGTCAGCCGTGTGGTGCGCTACGCTGTGCGCGACAAAAAATGGTGCCATCCGATATACAGTAGAGTGGAGGGCAGCGGTCGCACCGTTACATACTGTTGCTTATAGTGGTATGCTGTGGTAAGCCATGCCTGATAAAGCAGATAAGTATGGTCAAAGAGAAATATGCAATCGTAATCCCCCAGTTGTACTGCATTACTAACCCAGTTGTACTACAGTAACACGATATGGCGGCGGAAGGATTTAAAACGGGTTGTTTTATGCCTCCCCATCGCTACCACCCACTCCTTACTACTCCAAGGGTGGTGCTCCTCCAACGCTGCTCGCCTCCATCCGCCGTGTAGAATAATAGCGGAGGCGAGCGTAAGGCGTTTTTATCATTGTCTTCCGGGACCTCCAAGTTCCGGTCACGTGAGGTGCGTGGGGCACGTAATGACGTAGAATGGGCCGTGGCGGCCCACGTCATCTGAAGCGATTCCGCTCGATAAAGTGTTGTAGGTGCCTGACATTAAGAAGCCGGTCACTACGAGTGTGTGGTCCTGAGTAAACGTCCCCTTTGGAGATGAATATGTCTGCACATTTTGATGAAATACGACCTGCTGGCCGGAGATAATAGGCCCCCCGATAAGAGATGATTCTTGCTAGCGAAATGTTGTAAGGCTCGCTAGGGGCGTGCAGGGTCCCAAAATCCGAGGAAAAAGGGGGGTGATGAACCCCAAGTTCTCCTGAGTACATGTTGGGGAAATATCCCTAACTATATAGCATGTGGACAGGTAATGTGTTGTCCTAAAGGCGGGGAGCCTTTTCACCCGCTTATACACAAGGGGGTGTGTGATAACGTATAAATGGGTTTATCACAGCAAGGCGAGGGGGAGGACAGGAGGGGGATGAGTCAGTGTATACCTTATTAAACAGACCCCTTTCCGATCTCATGTTAGTGGATCCAGGTAGAGTGGAGCAGAGTGCTGTGACAGTGTGATATGTTCACGGTCAATGGGTTACCGATTCACCAGTCATAGGGAATGTATTTAACGGTTCAGGGAGTGCCATGGGATATCGTCATTAAGACCCACTTGATGGGGCGCTAGAGGGCGCACGGCAAGATGGCCGCACCCGTGTGAGGCTCTGCCCGGCTGAGCCCTTATCCGCCAAATATCCGCCTGAAATCCTAGCCATCCTGAGGCAAGACGGGGCGATTCCTGTTGCTGAATTCCCCCTGCATCGGCTGAGGTGCTTTTATCGCCTTTACCACCCGCTGGTGCGGTTTCCTGGCCATTATTATCTGCAGCCCTCCGGCTTCATCATGGCGGCGCCCGCGAGGCACTGAGCGCGGCGGCCTCTTCATCCCTCCGCGGAGTCGGCGGCGGCACGCTCGGTGCTAGCGACCCTGCGGGTGAGGATGGTGGTTCCCTGGCGGTTGCTGGACTGGTGGACGCTGCCTCGGGCCTCCGGAGGCGGAGAGCCCTGTCGAAGTATGGCGGCGTGCAGCCCTGACTGACCGGATTTTCCTGAGCGGACGGCGGCGGAAGACGGCCCTTGTGCCCCTGGTGCTGGCGGCGGTGAGTGGGGCGCGATCTGCGCTGGGCCTGTGCTGGTGGAGGCGGGCGCGGGCCTGGCGCGTTTTGCGGCCTGGGCGCTGCTGCCGGGTACTGGGGGGCGCGGGTGGTCGTGAAGGTGCCGCTTGTCTGGTGGGCTGCTCGATCCTGTGGGCCCGCGGACCTCCGCCGAGGTCGCGCTGACAGTTTCATCTGGTGGGGTCTGCCTAACGGATATCTGCTTGCTGCCTGGGCCTGATCATCGGCGGATTCTAGGCGACCGGTGCTGCGGCGAGTGCTGCAGTTACTTACCTCTCCCCATTGGTGAAGCTCTCATCGGTGTGCTGGTGTGCGTCCCTCCGTCTCCCCTTGGGCGGTGATACTTTCTACACGCTGCGAGTTGCCTGCTGCTCCGACTGGGTCTCCCCTGCAGCCCTCCTGACCATCCTCTCCCTTGTGGCCTTGCCCCTGCTTTTTGGTTCGCGCTCTTTATCCATGCGCTCTTCACAGTTTGGCCTCCTTGACTGAATGCGCCTGTGTTCTCCCGGTGGAATTGCTGGCAGCCATTAGCCCACGGTGCCCCTTGCGGGCTGGAGCTGTGGGGTCCCGGTTGTCCTGGTGTCGTACTTCTGCTTCTGCTGTGCCTTTGTGTACGGAGTGAGCTCACATTTGGTCCTCTCCTGTGGCCGGAGTCGGTGGGTGCATGTAACCAGGCAGGGCACCTAGTACCTCCTCACTACGCACTCCTGCTCCTCAGCGCGAGGACTTATGCTCGAGGGCCCTTGCATCCCCCCTTCTCTTTTTACGCATTCTATTGCCTCCTCCTGTGGCGAATATGGGTCGCACTGACAAGTCTCAACCTCGCCTCATGTTTGAGGCGCGCAAGTCCTCCAAGTCTTCGCAGAAGGCAGCGTCGGACTCTGAAGCTGATGCCCAGGATGGTGTACCTTCTACCCTCGAGACTACGCTTCTTGCCATGCAGCGGCGTAGCCTCCAATCCATAGAGGGTTCAATGGCATCAGTAAACCAGCGTCTTGATCACATGTCGTCCCAGTTCGAAAAACAAAATGTACGTATGGGGGAGGTTGAGCAAAGAGTGTCTGCTGCGGAGGATGGCCTGAGCGACATTGCGGGTAAAACCTTGAATATGGAAAAGGTCCTTGCTCTTATTCAATCCAAGAATGAGGATTTGGAAGCTCGTTCCAGATGGAACAACCTTCGAATTACGGGGCTGCCAGAGTCCACGAATGTGGGTAAAATGGAGACGTTCATTGAAACTTTGATCACGGATATTTTTGGCACTGAACAATTGTCCCCTATGTTTATTATCGAGCGGGCTCACCGCTCCCTCGCAGCTCGCCCGCCCCCGGGTGCCCCTCCGCGTCCTGTCATTGCAAGGGTACTCAACTACAGGGACGGCAACGCCATCTTGCGTATGGCCAGAGATAAGGGAACAATTGACCACCAGGGGAACACACTATCCTTTTTCCCTGACTTTACTGTTGCGGTGCAGGCGGCGAGGCGAGAGTTTGGGGCTGTAAAAAAGTTTCTGCAATCCGAAGGGGTCCCTTACGCTATGCTCTATCCCGCCCGCTTAAAAATAGGCCCGGACGGGGACCACAAGATTTTCACCAATACCAGGGCTGCGCTGGACCATGCCAAACACTTGAAGAGACGGCGCCATGAATCTCACACGTTATCTGGGACTGAGGACTAGTAATTCTGCGGGGGTGGTTCTATGTTCCTTGCTGTACAACCTGCATGCTTGGGCAACCCTCTCCATGCTTCTGTAGCAGCGATATGTTTTCTATGCAATGTATGACCGCCCTTTTCTCTATGCAGGTGGGCGTTCTTTGATTCTCTGTTCTATGCATATTGCCTCTCTGCCTGTCGAATTGTACGGTACGCTTCTGGTTCAGGCACAGTTGCTCTTGGTTCAGCCACCTCCTACTTGTTAGGGGGTTAGTAGTTCTCTGACGCCCCCCAATGGGTGAACCCCATGTATACTTTACTCCCTTTGTTCTATGTTGGGGATGGGTAATAATGGGTTGGGATGGCTTTGGAGAGTTGGGGATGCTGAAGTGGGAGGGGGGTTGGGGGTACCGGGGTCTGGTGGGGGTTTTTGGCACTTACACTCTATGGATGTGGTGTAGCTCTGCTCTATTTGTATGTCTGAATATGTATTTTCTTCGGATCCAACTATCAGGTTTCTCACTTAGTGCAGGTCCCAATGAGTGGTAAAGTACGGTTCCTCAGTTGGAATGTCCGAGGTTTGAATACTCCCAAAAAGATTCGCTCTGTCTTTGCTTACCTTGACAGGCTTGATGTGCAGGTCGCCTATCTACAGGAAACACATCTTACAACATTGTCCGAGAAGAATGTAGGGGGTAGATGGGCAGCGGTGCGAGTAGCCTCCTCCTACTCTAGCTATGCACGGGGGGCCATGATTTTGGTTAAACGTGGGGTTCCCTTCTCAGTTATCCGTACCGAAACAGATGACGTGGGCCGGCTGGTCCTGGTGCATGGGCGGCTGGGTGGCGCTGAAGTGTTGCTGGTGAATGTGTACGGTCCGAACGTTGATGACCCAGCCTTTTTCTCCGATGTTTGGCGCCGTATCACGGGCTTTCCTGAGGTGGAGATTCTGTGGGGCGGTGATTTTAACGTTTGTCTGGATGCCTCGCTTGATCGTAAGGGTAGTGGGGGGTCTAGGCCTCGACAGGCTTCCGAAATGCTGTTGGGATTGATGGATGCGGGATGCTTGAGCAATGTGTGGCGACTGAGACATCCTGATGCGCGCGAGAGCACGTTCATTTCCTCTGTGCATGGGACTTGGTCTCGCTTGGATTATTGGTTAACTACTGAAGCTGTGTGTACTTGGACGACTGAAATCCATCACATGGCCCGGACACTCTCGGATCACTCCCCGGTACTCCTAGAGGTGCAGGTCCCTGCATGTGCAAGGCCTATGTTTACTTGGCGGCTGCAACCGTCTTCTTTAACTGACTCTGTCTTCAGGCATACGATTGGGGAAGCCATCCATAATTTTTTCAGGGAAAACGAAGGGTCTGTTGACAGCGCCGGGGTCCTCTGGGAGGCTTTTAAAGTCACTATTAGGGGGGTTTGCATGGGTGCGCAGGCAGGCGTCCTTAGAGATCTCCGTCGTCGGATTAACAAACTAGCTGGTGAGATTTCCACGTTGGAGCGCGCCTACGACGCAGACCCTTCCCCGGCGACGCTGTCCGCAATTCGGGAGTTGGTTACTGACCACAACAATACGGTTGATCAGGAGTTGCTCCATAGGTCCAGGCGCAGCAAAGCCCGCTACTATGGTGAGGGGGGCAGGCCTAGCCGCTCACTCGCTTGGAAGCTGGCTGCACAACGTAGTCAGGAGCATATCACGGAAATACTTAACGAGTCAGGGGAGGCGCAGTATACAATTGCAGATATTAGCGAGACTATACTTAATTTTTATGCTGCCCTCTATGACAACAAAACTGAGGTACGGCAGGATGACTTGCACTCTTACCTTGACGGCGTTGCCCTGGGATGGCTGTCTTCTGGCCATAGGGAATATATTACGCAGCCCTTCGATGTGGAGGACGTGAAGCTCGTCATTATGTCTCTCCCCACATGCAAATCAGCTGGACACGATGGGCTCCCCAGTGAGTTTTATAAGCTCTTCGCCGATGCTTTGGCTCCTCGACTGCTGGCGGTCTATGCAGAGGCGTACGATACTGGTCGCCTCCCACCCTCTCTTCGGGAGGCTCTCCTGGTTATGCTATTGAAGCCCGACAAGGCGTCCAACCGCTGTGATTCCTACAGGCCCCTCTCGATCATCAATATTGACGCCAAGATCTTGGCTAAAATGATTGCTCTTCGGATACAGCCGCTGGTTCCCCTACTGGTGCTCCCGGCCCAGTCTGGCATTGTCCCTGCTCGCTCTACCACTCACAACCTACGCACGCTCTTTGCCACTCTCCACAATTTCGACTCCGACTTCCAGGCGGTAGCTGTGTTGCTCGATGCCGCAAAGGCTTTCGATTCCCTTCAATGGGTGTATATGTTCACTGTCCTTACTAGAATGGGCTTCCCTCCTTTTTTCCTTAAATGGATCAGAATACTCTATAATGAGCCGGTGCCTAGGGTCCGTGTCAATGGGTGGGTGTCCTCTACCTTCTCCATTCGTAGAGGTACCAGGCAGAGCTGTCCTCTATCACCAATGCTCTTTGCTCTGGCCTTGGAGCCTCTTGCGTGTAAGCTGCACCAGCTTCATGCAGCGGCTGCTTTACGTTTCCGGCAGCGCCCGCTTATTGTCTCACTATATGCGGATGATATGCTGTTGTATGTCCGCGAACCTGCCACCTACCTGCATGAGATATTTCGTGAATATGTCAGATTCGAGGGCTTCTCGGGACTAGGGATCAATTGGGCCAAGTCCACAGTGATCCCTCTGACGATAGGCACTTGTGAATTCGAGCTGGATTTCCCACTGGCCTGGACGCGGGACCCGGTTAAATATCTAGGTGTCTGGTTGCACAGGGACCCTGCGCTCGTCATCTCGATGAACTATGGCCGTACTATTTCGCAATTAATAGACAAAGCTGAACTCTGGGCCCGGCTGCCTTTATCGCTTGCTGACCGCATTGCGGTGACGAAAATGACTATTTTGCCCAAGCTGCTATATCTCTTTGTAAATATTCCCATTCGTCTGAATATCTCTATCTTTAAGGCGCTGCAGTCGGCTTTGTTGTTCTTCGTCTGGGGGGGTAAGAAACCCCGTTGTAGCTGGGATACACTTGCACAACCTTTTGAATGGGGTGGCTTCGAAGCTCCAGACATGCGCCTCTACTATTTATGCGCGCAGGCGCATTTTGCGCACTATTGGTTCTTTCCCCAAAGGTTTCTGCCTCACACAGCGGTAGAAGCTGATGCTATCCTCCCTTTGCCACTAGTCGCAGCAGTACTTAAGGGCGGCGGCGGGGGTCCTAGAGCGGAGATTAATCCAGTACTATGTACGGCATGGGCCTGGCAGGCTCTCGCAAAGAGGGCACAGCTAACCTACCTTTATGCCCCACAGCTACCACTTGCGGCTCATCCGGGCATTTCTGCGGCACAGGAAAGTTTGGCTCTGCATACTCTGAAGTCTGCCGGCGTGCTGAAACTGGGAGATCTGTAAACAGGGGTCTTTTCGGACATTGCCTGATGTGCAGGCTGGCCGAGCCCAGGATCTGATGTTAAGCTTTACGTACGTCAGGGTGCGACAAGCTGTCAGGGCA
The DNA here is from genome assembly GCA_963921515.1 of Calotriton arnoldi. Taxonomy (NCBI): domain Eukaryota; kingdom Metazoa; phylum Chordata; class Amphibia; order Caudata; family Salamandridae; genus Calotriton; species Calotriton arnoldi. The sequence continues at coordinate 257,359 of CAWUFW010017392.1, forward strand.
ATCTATCCCGATTACCCAGATGAACCACGTCCTCTGCGGGCACTGCAGGCGGTGCTCGCTGGCGAGGAACGCAAGGGATTGATCACTAAATTGTATGCCGCATCACAGCGTGAGAAGGAGCCGGGTGAGCACCCCTCTTATCTCAAATGGAATATTGCATTGGGCTATATCCTGCCACTTGACCATTGGCAATTTTGCTGTAAACTAACTGGACGTCTTACTGCCAATTGCGATTTACTTATAATTCATTTTAAATTTTTGCACCAAGTGTATTATACTCCAGCGAAATTATGGAAATTTGGCTTGCGTGAAACATCCTGTTGTGTTCGGTGTGGGCAAGTGGATGCCGATTTCCTACATCTCGCTTGGCAGTGTGCAGGGGTGGCAGCCTTTTGGACCAAAGTGGTGACTGTGCTGACGGCTGTAGTGCTTGAGCGTGTGCGGTGTGCACCGGAAGTGTGTCTGCTAGGTGATGTGAAATCATTAAAACCGAGCAACCGGCGGCTGGTTGCGATAGCCACCCTTATGGCTAAGCGAGCGGTGGCACAATGTTGGGGCGCCAAGACGCTCCCTACGGTGCGCAGGTGGATCCGGGACTTGACCTACTGTAGGAAACAATTGGAGATTTACGCTGAGGACCTGCCTGAGGCTTCCCATCCCAAAGATTTCTGGGCCCCGCTGACAACGTACCTGTTGAGTCAACCTGATCTGTGATTTTCTGTTGCTGTTTTTACATTGGGGTCTATGGCCTTGAAGCTGTAGAACGGGACTTTTCCTTGTCTCTCTCTATTTATTTGTGTTTTCTCTTATTTTTTGGAATCGATTCCTATACGCATTTCGTTACCCACGATACTTAGTTTACAGGATGCTATATCCTTGTAAGTGCCGGGGGGTGGAGGGGTGGGTTGGGTGGGGCGGGCTGTTAGCTCTTAGAGCTCCTGTTCAATTCAGTTTGTATTGCTGATACTTCCTGTTACTTGAAAAATTGCACGTGTCGATACTTGCATTCTGGATATTGTGGCTCCCGAATGGAGCATGTGTATTGTAAGTGCAAGCTCTTAATAAATACATTTTAAAAAAAAATAAAAAATGACCCACTTGATGACTCCTCAGGCGGTACACCCATTTTTGTTTCCTCAGTAGGAGGGTCTAGTTCTGTCCCCAGAAGAGGTGTTAAGTCTGGGCTTCTCTTTGACAGTCCATGTTAACTCTTCAATGGTGTGGCGTTTCTCCAGATAGTGTGCAGTGAGTTTTGTGTTGGACCTCATGCACCTTATTGTACTGCGATGTTCCATGATGCGTGTCTTAACTTTGCAGTTAGTCATGCCAACGTACCGCATGCGACATGGACAGGTAATGAGGTAAATGACGCCCTCAGAATTACAATTTGTCTGTGACCTCTGTTCCCAGGGGTAGGTAAGTCCCACATCTATGGATTTGGTATTGTTAGTGAGGTGGCATACGTTACAGGAGCCACACCTCGAGTGGCCTTGTACTGGAGGTAGTTGACCTGATGCCAGCGGTCTCCTAGATGGTGGGAGGCCTGGTCTGGTATGTACTAACATGTCTTTTAGGTTGGCACTCCGTTTATAGGAGAATAAGGGTTTCTCAATATCCAGTCCATTGGAGGTAAGTATTCTCCAGTGTTTTAGTATCACTCGTCTGATTTGGTGCGAAGCCGTGTTGAATGTAGTAACACGCACTGGTTTATCAATGTTAGGCCTGGAACTTTCTCCAAAAGATTCTCCCTGCTGGCATTGGTGGCTCTTTTCCTGGCTTTTTTAATGGTGCGTTCCGGATACCCCCTCTGTGAGAGTTTCTTGGAGAGGAGGGTTGCTTCCTCTTTAAAACTGGATTTCTCTGTGCAATTCCGCCTCAGACGGAAAAATAGGCCTACTGGCAGATTCTCTCTGAGAGATTTGGGATGGAAGCTATCAAAAAGGAGTAGCACCAAATCAGACGAGTGATACTAAAACACTGGAGAATACTTACCTCCAATGGACTGGATATTGAGAAACCCTTATTCTCCTATAAACGGAGTGCCAAACCCATTTATACGTTATCACACATCCCCTTGTGTATAAGTGGGTGAAAAGGCTCCCCGCCTTTAGGACAACACATTACCTGTCCACATGCTATATAGTAAGGGATATTTCCCCAACATGTACTCAGGAGAACTTGGGGTTCATCACCCCCCTTTTTCCTCGGATTTTGGGACCCTGCACGCCCCTAGCGAGCCTTACAACATTTCGCTAGCAAGAATCATCTCTTATCGGGGGGCCTACTATCCCCGGCCAGCAGGTCTTATTTCATCAAAATGTGCAGACATATTCATCTCCAAAGGGGACGTTTACTCAGGACCACACACTCGTAGTGACCGGCTTCTTAATGTCAGGCACCTACAACTCTTTATCGAGCGGAATCGCTTCAGATGACGTGGGCCGCCACGGCCCATTCTACGTCATTACGTGCCCCACGCACTTCACGTGACCGGAACTTGGAGGTCCCGGAAGACAATGATAAAAACGCCTTACGCTCGCCTCCGCTATTATTCTACATGGCGGATGGAGGCGAGCAGCGTTGGAGGAGCACCACCCTTGGAGTAGTAAGGAGTGGGTGGTAGCGATGGGGAGGTATGAAACAACCTGTTTTAAATCCTTCCGCCGCCATATCGTGTTACTGTAGTACAACTGGGGTAGTAATGCAGTACAACTGGGGCATTAAGATTGCATATTTCTCTTTGACCATACTTATCTGCTTTATCAGGCGTGGCTTACCACAGCATACCACTATAAACAACAGTATGTAACGGTGCAACCGCTGCCCTCCACTCTACCGTATATCGGATGGCACCATTTTTTGTCGCGCACAGCGTAGCGCACCACACGGCTGACCTAACCCCGAAAGCATACACGATTTGACCAGTATGAGACAGTACTACTACCATAACTACTCTAACCGCCTCTAGAGATACTCCTACATAAAATCAAGTCGCATTAGAAGAAAGTAAAGGTCGAACGCTGTGGCCTCTTATTGGATTACCAACATAACGATCTCTCTTGTCATTTTTCTCTTTCCCACAATAAAGAGTGTGACTATAGGGGGTCTCTCCTTGCCCGCCGCCAGTTCTAATTCGAAATAGGGGTAAACTCGGTGAGTAGATACACACCGGACCCCTGTTGGGCAGCGGTGTTGACTGTTTGGATGATAGCCGGATGTTTGCAAACGCTGGATATTTTTAATTGTAGATATGATCACTTACCTTTCAGGTATTCTTTACCTCCATTTTCTGCACAAGTGATAATGGGAGGGGAAGGCACTATAGTTCTTCCGTGTGGTATGAATGACACTCCTTGATGTATTTATGTGTAGATTATATTCTAAACACATAGGGGCCGATTCCGATTTCGGCCGGAAGGGCACCGAACGATGGTCGGAGCCCTTCCGACCGAATCGGAACGTGCCGCTCGGATTCCTTTCCGACCGAGCCATTCCGATGGGCTCGGTCGGAAAAGAATCCGACTCGGATTTCCGGATGGCTCACGACGGGTTCGGAGAGCCCGTCCGCCATCCGGAAATCCTCTGTACTCCCCCGGCTGCCTCTTTGCGACCGAGGGAGTACGATGGCAGTTTTCACTGCCTTTTCGTGCCGGTCTTTCCGGCACGAAAAGGCAGTCGGTCACTGTCTTTGGGGGCCCCCAGTGGGACCCCCATGGGTGCAAGGTCGCCGAATGGCGGCCTGGAGGCACCTATGGTGCCCCTCTGTTGAACCCTGCACCGGGTGGCAGGCACCTTGGGGTGCCGGCCACAGGGTGCAGGGTTTAACTGCACCCCTGCTTTCTCCAATGCCAGCATGCATTCCGTCCGGAATGCATGCTCCCATTGTGGGAGATACGAGTGCGACCGAACAGGGTTCGGTCGCATCGTACTGCCTGGGCCGTAACCGACGACAGCAGGTCGGTCGGTTACGGCTCCGGACCGATGTCGGACGGACCTGAGTCCGTCCGACATCGGAATCGGCCCCATAGTTGTAAACGCATGGAGGAGAAGACCACTCCTAACTGTTTCTTTCTTCTCTTCTCTCTCCCATTTTGCTGGTATCCTCTTTTTCTCCCTTTTCAGTAACACCACTACTTGTTAGAGGATATTCCTCATCACGGATAGAACTGGTTTTAAGATACCCTCTTATCTCAATTGGAGGTGAGAGCATCAGAACACTGGGACAGGTAGAGTCCTGATGAAGGCCGGCGTGACCCTACACGTGGGGCATACACTTATGGCCGAAACATGTTGACCACCTGGCAGTAAAGGAGGGGTGTTAGGAGCACATAGTATCTCCCAATCACCACCATCCTTCACGTTTTAACCCTGGCCGGAAGGTCCAGGAATAAAGTCATAGGCACAGCGACACTTCCGAGCTAGTCTTAACCACACAACACTGCACTTTCACTACCGTCGTTCCCAGCCACTGTGAAATAAATTGTTTCTCTTTGTGTTGTATTGTCTTCCCCCACCCTATTGCTCCACCCCGTGCGTGGCTACGCCGGGGTGTTTTGTAAGCAGCCCAATGATGAAGCATGTCACACACCTGTGTGAGTGAGGGCAGTATTAGCACACACAGCACGTGCCATCACGAAATATAAAAATATTTTATTACTCCCTACTCCTTCTGGTGTACTAAATACAGCATGGTTGACAGGAGTCATTAGCAATATCTGAATTAAACAAGTGCATATGCGGGTAGGCACCTTTAGTATATCTATAAACTGGTTTGGCACCATGTCATGATATACCTTATCTGCGAGCCGTATCTGGTGCACAATTTAATGATGTATGGACATTGGTTATGTATATGCTATTCGCTGACATACAGGTGTATCGCCTTGCATACTATGATTACTGAATATGCCTTCTGTTCTCGTAAGCTAGGTGTATGCTTGTAACATGCACAATCTACATCAAAAACCTAATAAACAGATTAAACAAAAAAAAATGATGTGACACTCTATGACAGAAATCTGTGTGAAAATTTGGACCCGCTAATCTCAGGAGGGATCACTGACATAATATCGACAACAAAAATATTGAATATACAAAATATCGTCGTCATAATATCGACTACAATAATATCTACTACCAATACTTATTTATAAAAATACAAAAATATGGAGTACACAATATCGTATATAAAAAATATCGTACACCACAATATCGAAATTCAAAATATCCTTACATTAAATATCGTTTAAATTTTAATAACATACAATATAACAAAAATATCGAATACCAAAATATAGACATCAATATTATCGACTTTTTATAAATATCGACTATAGAAAAACTGCTCAATTAAATATATCTTTAGCACCAAATATAAATTCACATTATAAAACAATATAAAATACTTAAACAACATAATAAAATAATTTGCAAACACATCAATATATAAAACAAAATATTTTCTCTAAACAAACAATTACAATAATAAAATATAAACTGTAAAATATATAATGCTTGCATCATTTCACATTAAAAACAATGTTTAAAATATTTACAAACAACAAAACGAAAAAATATTTACTTTCTACTAACAGTTTCTTAATTAGCGTTTCCCTTATATGGAAACAAACAGCCAAAACAATAAAAACAATTAACTTCACCCAATAAAATACTCACATTTTAAAATACACCAATAACAGAAAGCAACCAATTAAATAAACACTATATAAACATCAAATATATACATCTCTATTACACTTCTAACCTACAAAAAAGAAGAAGGTGAAACTCTGCCCAACTGTTTCCTGAAAGAAAACTTTCATTACTGGAGAAATCTTTAAAACTGCACTAAGTAAGTAAAACTATATTTAAAATATAACAATACTACTACCCTTCAACAATAATTATTTCTGAGACCTAATTTACTATTCTTTCATTCCTTACTTTTATATCACCTCTACAGATATCCTACAAAGCCAGAAAATTATTTTCAAAATCCTCACCAATAAAAGAACAATAAGGGGTCGATTCCGATTCGGGCCGGAAATTTCTCCGACCGAGCCGGACCCGGAGAGATTTCCGACCGAATCGGACCCGTGCAGTCCGACCGAACGAGTACGATGCGTCCGTATGTTATCGGACTCGAGTCGGTCGGACTCCCATTGAAGTCAATGGGAGCCGGTCGTACAACGCGTACGCGGGCTCCCATTGACTCAATGGGTGCGAGTCGGACAAGTGCGCCCCTACAGCGGGTACGCGGCGAAGCGATTCGCGCCGTACACGCACAGGTAGGGGGGACCCATGGGTCCCCCCTGTATGCGACTCGCGCGGCTACGCGTACAGGGGGTCCGACACGGACCCCCAAAGTACGGCTCCGACAGCTCTTTCGAGCCGGAGTGCGCGGCTCGGTCGGACTGCTCGCGGCGCGCATCGTACTTACCCGGCCGGGGAACGTCTCCATTGCGCGGTGCGAGTCGAGTCCGAGCGAGTCGGTCGGAGCGGTTCGAGCCGGGAGCGAGTCGGTCGGAGCGGTCGGGACGCCCGGACGAGTCGGTCGGCGACTCGCATCGTACTCGCTCGGCCGGACCCGCGTACGGTTCGGTCGGGAAACAGGGCTCCGAATCGGATCCGGTAAAGCCGAATCCGATTCGGAGCCCTACCGGCCGAGATCGGAATCGGCCCCTAAATGTAAGTATATTCTATTTTTGCCAAACCTACCTAAAAA